>JAPDVR010000007.1:869858-987358 GCA_026230005.1 Gila orcuttii
GAGAGAAAGAGGGAGCGCTTCAGAACTCCTGACCTGATATTTAGATACACTATTCAATAAATATATTTGTTTGAGAGGGAAGCTGTGCGGAAACAGGAATATATATTATTTTTCAAAAATTAAAAAAAGCACACTAGAAAAAAGGGCACTTTCTCTCCAGGAATAAAAAGGGCAGGTGCTCAAGCCTCTTATGATGTCTATGTGTGCACGTGCATGCTGACGACAGCTTAATGCTCATTGGTTTAAACAAACTCACTTACACTGAAAGACAGATCCACTTCAGAGAATCACTGAGAAATGGGAGCTCATATCAGGAAGGCTGGTAAGGCCTGTAACCTGATACCCAGTATTTGGGAGCTCATAACCAGGAAGGCCGGTGAGGCCTGTAACCTGGCGAGCACAGTAAGTGGGAGCTCATATCAGGAAGGCCGGTGAGGCCTGAAACCTGACAACCACAGCATGTGGAAGCTCATACTCAGGAAGGCCGGGTGAGGCCTGTAACCTGGCGACCATAGTATGTGGGAGCTCATATCAGGAAGGCCGATGAGGCCTGTAAACTGGCGACCACAGCATGTGGGAGCTCATAACCAGGAAGGCCTGGCAAGGCCTGTAACCTGGCGACCACAGCATGTGGGAGCTCATAACCAGGAAGGCCGGGTGAGGCCTGTAACCTGGCGAGCACAGAAGGTGAGAGCTCATATCAGGAAGGACTGTGAGGCCTGTAACCTGGCGACCACGGCATGTGGGAGCTCATAACCAGGAAGGCCGGGTGAGGCCTGTAACCTGGCGAGCACAGAAGGTGAGAGCTCATATCAGGAAGGACTGTGAGGCCTGTAACCTGGCGAGCACAGAAGGTGGGAGCTCATATCATGAAGGCCGGTGCGGCCTGTAACCTGGCTCCCATAGTATGTGGGAGCTCTTATCAGGAAGGCCGGGGTGAGGCCTGTAACCTGGCTACCACAGTATGTGGGAGCTCTTATCAGGAAGGCCGGGTGAGGCCTGTAACTTGGCGACCACCGTGTGTGGGAGCTCATATCAGGAAGGCTGGTAAAGGCCTAAAACCTGATACCCAGTATTTGGGAGCTCATAACCAGGAAGGCCGGTGAGGCCTGTAACCTGGCTACCACAGTATGTGGGAGCTCTTATCAGGAAGGCCTGGCGAGGCCTGTAACCTGGCCACCACCGTGTGTGGGAGCTCATATTCAGGAAGGCCTAGTAAGGCCTGTAACCTGAAACCCAGTATGTGGGAGCTCATAACCAGGAAGGTCGGTGAGGCCTGTAACCTGGCGACCACAGTATGTGGGAGCTCATATCAGGAAGGCCGGTGAGGCCTGTAACCTGGCGACTACAGTATGTGGGAGCTCATATCAGGAAGGCCGTGAGGCCTGTAACCTGGCGACTACAGCATGTGGGAGCTCATAACCAGGAAGACCTGGCGAGGCCTGTAACCTGGCGACCACCGTGTGTGGGAGCTCATATTCAGGAAGGCCTAGTAAGGCCTGTAACCTGAAACCCAGTATGTGGGAGCTCATAACCAGGAAGGCCGGTGAGGCCTGTAATCTGGCGACCACAGTATGTGGGAGCTCATATCAGGAAGGCCGGGTGGGGCCTGTAACCTGATAACCACAGTATGTGGGAGCTCATATTCAGGAAGGCTGGATAAGGCCTGTGACCTGACATATGGAAGCTCATAGCCTGGAAGGCCTGGTGAGGCCTGTAACCTGGCGACCACATGTGGTAAGCTCAGCTCACCTTACAATTCTACATTACCTTTGCTTGCCAAACATGTCCCCGGCTCTGTACAGGAGACGAGTTCTGAAAAATAAGAGAAAAATGTTATTTGCGCAGAAAAAAACATTTTCACTCAACATAAAACCTGCAGCGTGAGAAATGAAGCACACCAGGACTCAAGAACTCAGAAACCTGAGTTCTACTGCTTCACAATGGTTAAGAGACAAGATCCAGGGAGGTGATGTCTAACGTTCAGTCCGAGAACGTTTACTCTGGATCACCTCCCTGAGATCCTGCCTCCCGCGGGAGTTATGCCTCCTGCACGCCCTGCTCCCCCTGCTAGGAGAAGGGATGCACAGGAAGCGACACTGGCCTTCTGAGTCTGTCTGTGATCCTCAGACCACAACAGACCATGCCCTCCCGGCTGCCTGGGCTGGGCCGAGGACCTCCGCGGCATGCAGCTCTTAAATGCCGCAGAGCGCGCCCACGCCTCCCTGAACTTATCGACCACAGTCTCAACGGAAGGTCCGAAAAGCTCAGAAGGCGAAACCGGCGAATCGAGGAGAAAGGCTTTTTCTTTCTCCCCGATGTCAGCCTGGTTGAGCCACAGAAGCCTCTCCGTGGCCACCATAGCCGCCTGATGTAATCTTAAGCGGCTTGGATGGCAGGGTCGGGGCTCCCAGTGACGAAGACCGATCAGAGGCGAGATAGTTAGCCAACGTCTCGACCGGCAGCATCGACACATTCCCGTGCTCCGCGGCCCCATCCACAGCAGCGAAACTAGCCTGCTGATGTAGATGAAGACGCGCGGAGAACGGGTTCTTCCATGCCCTCTCGATCTCAAAATGGAGATTGGGAAGGAATGGAAGGCTCGTCCGAGCTGGTTGCTTATGGGTAGGAAGGAACCGACCGTCCAAAACACCACGAACAGGTTCCTCCCGGACGCGCTTCCACTGCAACTGCAATCTGTTGGTGGCGCGCCCCATAACATCCACCAAATCAGCGTACACTGGGCAGGAGGGCTGAGATGGTTAAGTCCTAACCAGACTGATATCATCAGTAGCCGACTCCTGCCCGGCCCGAAGAGAATCAGTCACAGATCCATCAGAAAGAGAAAGAACCTCCTCTACAAAGACCCGTAACTCATCCTCGTCAGTTGGCAGATCATCCGCGAGGTTAACGCCCCTCTCCAGCTGATCTGCCAGCTTCATCTGAGAGCCCCACGAGCTCACGCGCCGTTGAGCCTCAGCCCGAGCGGGACCAACACCGCGAGGTTCAGATGCCGCGCCCACTTCCCTCGAGAAGTGGGACAGACGAGAACGGAGCGTTTTCAGAGAAAAACGCTCACAGTTTGCGTAGGAAGTTCCCTCGAGAACTCCCCGCGCGTGCTCTTCTCCCAGGCAGAAAACGCACAGATCGTGTGAATCCTCCGGTGTCAAATATCTGGGACACGGGTCGGCACACTTGCGGAAAGTATTTTCCCCTTCTCTGCACGCTTCATTGTTGATTACTCAAAACAGACAAACAGTCCCTGAAGACGAAAAGATGTTGTCACGGTTTCAAGGCGCACTTTTTATACATCCAGATTGACTCGCTCATCATTCGAGCTGATGATGCACGGGCTGTCGCCGGTCAACATGAATGCTGTGAGTTGATACTTGATTTCAGACACCTGTCTCGTCTGAGGCGTTCCCCATAACGTCGATGACGTATTGTTGAGTTCCCTCGAAAGGGAACTCACTTACACTGAAAGACAGATCCACTTCAGAGAATCACAGAGAAAACTCACTTACACTGAAAGACAGATCCACTTCAGAGAATCACAGAGAAAACTCACTTACACTGAAAGACAGATCCACTTCAGAGAATCACTGAGAAAACTCACTTACACTGAAAGACAGATCCACTTCAGAGAATCACAGAGAAAACTCACTTACACTGAAAGACAGATCCACTTCAGAGAATCACAGAGAAAACTCACTTACACTGAAAGACAGATCCACTTCAGAGAATCACAGAGAAAACTCATTTACACTGAAAGACAGATCCACTTCAGAGAATCACAGAGAAAACTCATTTACACTGAAAGACAGATCCACTTCAGATAATCACAGAGAAAACTCATTTACACTGAAAGACAGATCCACTTCAGAGAATCACAGAGAAAACTCATTTACACTGAAAGACAGATCCACTTCTGAGAATCACAGAGAAAACTCACTTACACTGAAAGACAGATCCACTTCAGAGAATCACAGAGAAAACTCACTTACACTGAAAGACAGATCCACTTCAGATAATCACAGAGAAAACTCATTTACACTGAAAGACAGATCCACTTCAGAGAATCACAGAGAAAACTCACTTACACTGAAAGACAGATCCACTTCAGAGAATCACAGAGAAAACGTCTCAGGTTACGTATGTAACCCTGGTTCCCTGAGAGGGAACGAGACGCTGCGTTGAGACGCGGTGGGAACGCTCTGCGTGATTGCGTCGTGAAGCACGTGTATAATCAGTCCAATGGAAGAGCTAGACGTCATAGGCGGGTGACGTCATAGACCAGGAAGCTATAAAGCACCCCTGAAAACAGACCGCGACAGCTTCTGATAAGCCTGAAGCAAGTCGATCAGGGCATGCAGGAAGTATGGCAGGAGAACGCAGCGTCTCGTTCCCTCTCAGGGAACCAGGGTTACATACGTAACCTGAGACGTTCCCTTTCAAGGGAACTCGAGCTGCGTTGAGACGCGGTGGGAACCCCATACCCACTACGCCATAAAGACAAATGCCCGTTCTGTGTGAAGTCTTGCGCACACTAAGAAGCAAGCAACCTAGCCCCAGGAGTGGAGAGGTCTAAATCATAAAATCTGACAAATGTATGTGGTAAGGACCCGCCTGCCGCATTACAAATATCCTGAAGGGAAACTCCCGAAATTAAAGCCTAGAGGCAGCCATACTTCTGTAGAATGGGCCTGAACAGCCATAGGGTGAAGGCTGTCCGGCCGCTTCATAAGCAAGTGAGATAGCCTCAACTACCCACTTGCTCATCATCTGTTTAGATGCAGGGCAACCTATCTTAGGTGACCCGAAGCAGACAAATAATTGTTCTGATATAAGCCACTGAGCAGCTCTGTGGACATATGCATCCAAAGCCCGGACAGGGCATAACAGATTAAGTTTTTCCTGATCTGGGGTATTAATGGTGGAGGACAGAAGGCCTGCAGCACAAATGACCCGCACATTCAGTAGGGACCTAGAGATACAACCTGACCTGGGGTGAAGAAATACTATCACCATACCAGGTGCAAATCCAAGTACGTGCAGGCCTCAGCCTCATGTACCACGGAGAAGACGAAATTAAGGATCTCTCCTCAGAGATAACCCAGCAAAGAAACATTCATTACAGAAATCAAGTACTGTACCAACAGGGCAGAAACAAGATTCAGAAGGCGTTCTCTGCACCAGTCAGAGAACGGTTTCCATATCAATGCATATTTAGTCTTCTCGTGGAGGGAGCACTAGACTGGAGTATGGTCTCCAAGACCTCGGTCGAGAGACCTGAGTCTATGAGCTGGGCCCCCTCAGAGGCCGAGCCCACAGTATCCAGAGCTCCCAGGAGCAAAGATATCGGGAAATGCGTACAGTTGTAGCGTGAACCACACCTAATACATCACATCCAGTCCAAGCGGAGCTGGATGCATGAGGGAGAACCACAAAGGGCAATGCATTGTACAAGCGATACGAAAGGTCGACTTGAGTTTGACCTAAGTTCTCCCTAAGAAGCTCCACCACCTCGGGGTGAAGTTTCCATTCCCCGGGCCACAGCCCCTGCCTCAACAGGATATCTGCTCTGATATACGAGACCATCAGTGTGTTGTCCGGACCCTTCACCGAGCAACCACTCATGATTGCCCCCGACTTGTGAGGGAAGCATCCGTCGATAGCATTATGCGTCGACAAGAAGCCCCCAACACTGGGCCTGGGCGAGGAACCAAGGTTCTTCCACATGACCGAGGCACGAAGGCATAGCCGCGTGACCTTGATCATGCGAAAACGGATTTCCCCTCGGAGAAAACCCCTTGGTCCTGAGGCACCACTGCAGGGGTCTCATGTACAGAAGGCCAAAGGTAACTACGTTGGACGCAACTGCCATGAGCCCCAACCAAAGGCCTTTCACCGAACGGCCACTCATGACCGCCCCCCATCCTGTGAGGGAAGCATCCGTCGATAGCGTGACGCGTCGACAAGAAGCCCCCAGCACTGGGCCCTGGGCGAGGAACCAAGGTTTCTTCCACATGACCGAGGCACGAAGGCATAGCCGCGTGACCTTGACCATGCAAAAACGGATTTCCCCTCGGAGAAAACCCCTTGGTCCCGAGCCACCACTGCAGGGGTCTCATGTACAGAAGGCCAAAAGTAACTACGTTGGACGCAACTACCATGAGCCCCAACAGTCTCAGAGACTGTTTGCAGTGAGTGACTGACCTAGTTTTAAATTCCTTTACGGCTGTGAGAATCGCAGAAATACGTGCAGGAGACAGACGTGCTTGCATTGTTGTCGAATCCCATAATACACCTAGAAAAGTGGTCCTCAGAGCTGGGAGGAGTACACTCTTTTGGTGTTGAGCCGCAACCCCAACCTCCTTATGTGGGACAGAACGACATCTCGATGTTGAACTGCCAAAAGCTCGGACTGAGCTAAAATCAACCAATCGTCGATATAATTTAATACGCGAATGCCCTGGAATCTCAGAGGAGCCAGAGCTGCATCCACGCATATTGTAAAAGGTGCGGGGTGATAACCTAGGCCGAATGGAAGAACCCGATACTGGTATGCTTCGCCCCTGAAAGCAAACCTCAGGAACCTCCTGTGATGAGGATGGATAGATAAGTAAGCGTCCTTTAAGTCTATTGTGACAAACCAGTCCTCGGACTGAGTCTGTGACACAATCATATTTAGCGTAAGCATACTTTGAACTTAAGATTCTGAGACCTGCTGTTTAATTGACGCAGGTCTAGAGAAGGACGCAACCCCTCATCCTCTTTCGGAACAATGAAGTAATGGCAGTAAAACCCTGACTGTCTTTCGGGAGGAGGAACCCCTTCTACAGCTCCTTTTGCAGAAGTGTCAGTACTTCCTGCTCCATAACCAAAGCCTGCTCGGGGTCCACCACAGTGGGGAGGACCCCTAGAAATCTGTGCGGACAAGAACTGAATTCTGAACCCCTTTTCTATAGTGTGCAGGACCCACCGAGAAATATGTGGCAGTCGTTTCCACGCTGCCAGAAATTCTACTAGGGGAACCAGTCTCTCAAGACTGGCCTCTGGATTTGGTTGAACAGTCACTACGGTGCCCTGAAGCGGCGAACCGGCAGGGAACAACCGAACTGACCGTTCTACGACCCTCCTCGGAGGATCGTATGGGGACGCTGACACCTCGGTGCCCTGAACGGCGAACCGGCAGGGAACAACCGAACTGGCAGCGCTGCGACCCTCCTCAGAGAGTCGCACCCCAGAGGGCGCCGAGGAGAAACGGTTTCTCAAAACGGTCCCTGCCCCGGAGGAGCCCTCAGAAGCCTGATAGCCTCGTTTTTTTTTTTTTTTTTTTACAACAGGACTTCCTGTCTAAACTTTATTAGAGATGACGACAGTCCTCAGATCTTGCCTACCTCTAAATAACTTAGTTCCTACGACCCTC
The DNA here is from genome assembly GCA_026230005.1 of Gila orcuttii. Taxonomy (NCBI): domain Eukaryota; kingdom Metazoa; phylum Chordata; class Actinopteri; order Cypriniformes; family Leuciscidae; genus Gila; species Gila orcuttii. The sequence continues at coordinate 877,288 of JAPDVR010000007.1, forward strand.
CTCGGAGGATCATTGGAAAAAGCAGGCACCTCGGCACCCTGAAACGGCGAACCGGCAGGGAAACCGAACTGACTGCTCTACGACCCCCCTCGGAGGATCGTTTGGGGACACTGACACCTTGGTGCCCTGAACGGCGAACCGGCAGGAAAACCGAACTGGCAGCGCTGCGACCCTCCTCAGAGAGTCGCACCCCAGAGGGCGCCGAGGAGAAACGATTTCTCAAAACCATCCCTACCCCCGGAGGGGACCACCCTTTAGAAGCCTGATAGCCTCGGCGTCAGGGCTTCCTATTTGTCCAAGCTTTTTTTTTTAGAGATAAAAACGTCCTCAGATCTTGCATATCTCTAACTGGCTAGACTGCTACCGCCACCCAAGTCCCCCGATTGTGGAGGAGCCCAAATGGCGATGCTCGTTTGCACTCAGTGCTGCGAGGAGCTTAGTAGACCGAGACTGCTCCGCCCAGCAGTCTCAGGAACATTAGATTGGTGAGGAAGAAACCTCTGGAACGCCGCTGAATGGTTATTTCTTTGTTTTTTCTTTATTTTTAAATCAGAAATACGTATGTATATATATATATATATATATATATATATATAAATATATCACTCCGTGGCCACCAGCAGGAAAACAACCGAACTGGCCGTGCTGCGACCCTCCTCAGAGAGTCGCCCCCCAGAGGACGCAGAGGAGAAACGATTTCTCGAAACCGTCCCTCCCAGTATAGTTTATCTCTTTCTTTGTTTTTGCACGACGCAATTCTCGAATAGCGTCAGTGCTGACAACCTCACATTCATCCATGTCTTTATAATTTACCCATGCGCTGGGTAACGTCGGGGTTAAAAATAATGACGCCGACTCGGGAGAGAGAAAGCTAGTAAGCGTCTCTTTAACCCGAGGCACTGTCATACCATGATACTTAATACCCATAGCCTTACTATAGTTAGACGTTTGGGCATTAAACACATAAAATAGAAACCGGCTTATTCCACAATCTCGACACCTCAGTGTGGTGTGGAGATAGGGAAAAAACGGCAGTCCCCGACGAGGAGGCTGAGATACAGAGTTTTTCTGTTTTTAGATATATTTCATCTAATAAACTCTTTTACTCTCATAATGTTCAGCTGGCCAGAAAATATTTAACTAGCAACAGCACTAGATAAACCTCCTTTTAAAGCTCCTCTTTATTCAACAGAGTTATGAGCTGACTTATCTATTCATTTATTGAAAACTCAAACATCTGCCTTTTTCTAATATCTTTATTTGTTTTGTTCTCTTTTTCTAAACAAAACACTAACGATACCAATTCCTCGGAACTGGAAATCGCCAGCACTGGATCTGGCAGGTGAAAGCTGAGATAGGGCGGGGCCCGTCCCAACTCTCGCTGTCAGATCCGTTTGCGAACCCCAAAATGCGAGTCGCCGCCGTGCATCGGCAACAGCGGGACCCGCACGGGGAGCGCGAACCGAAACGTCCTCCTCGAAGAACGCCCGGCGGGAGCGGAGCGTCCTCACGGACAGCTTCTCGCAATGCTCACAGTCAGCCCCCTCGAGAACTGACTGTGGCATGCTCCACTCCCAAATAGTAACAAAAAGCTGATGTGTGTGTCCCCACCCGTGATATAACGTGGGCAGGGAACAACACAAAGCTGCTTGCACTCTTTTGCCATAATATATATATATATTTCAACTTGACAGACAACAATAAATATGACAAGGACAGAATACACAGATCGCTTGCTGAAGGCGCAGAAGCTGTCGCGGTCTGTTTTCAGGGGTGCTTTATAGCTTCCTGGTATATGACGTCACCCGCCGATGACGTCTAGCTCTTCCATTGGACTGATTATACACGTGCTTCACGACGCAATCACGCAGAGCGTTCCCACCGCGTCTCAACGCAGCTCGAGTTCCCTTGAAAGGGAACTCACTTACACTGAAAGACAGATCCACTTCAGAGAATCACAGAGAAAACTCATTTACACTGAAAGACAGATCCACTTCAGAGAATCACTGAGAAAACTCATTTACACTGGAAGACAGATCCACTTCAGAGAATCACAGAGAAAACTCATTTACACTGAAAGACAGATCCACTTCAGAGAATCACAGAGAAAACTCATTTACACTGAAAGACAGATCCACTTCAGAGAATCACTGAGAAAACTCACTTACACTGAAAGACAGATCCACTTCAGAGAATCACTGAGAAAACTCATTTACACTGAAAGACAGATCCACTTCAGAGAATCACAGAGAAAACTCACTTACACTGAAAGACAGATCCACTTCAGAGAATCACAGAGAAAACTCATTTACACTGAAAGACAGATCCACTTCAGAGAATCACAGAGAAAACGTCTCGGGTTATGACTATAACCCTTGTTCCCTGAGAAGGGAACGAGACACTGCGTCGAGAATCGACTCTTTGGGGACGCTCCCTTAGCGTGCGCCTCTGAAGTATGAATGAAACTTTTCCAATCCTGATTGGCGTTGCGTCATGACGTAACATGTGACGGCATAACCGGATGCATAAAAGCGACGCCGGCACACACACACACTAGCCTAGCGATGAAGCAAGACGCTCTAAGGCCTCGAGGGGCGTGGCAGGACGACGCAGTGTCTCGTTCCCTTCTCAGGGAACAAGGGTTATAGTCATAACCCGAGACGTTCCCTTTCGAGGGAACTCAACACTGCGTCGAGAATCGACTCTTTGGGGAACGAATGCCCACTAGGCCACGCACCGAAGACAGGCCTGCCCTGGAGTGAAACTGATTCAGGCACTCAGCAGGACGAGAGCACACGTGCGCCAGGCGTACTGGGGAGGTGCAGACTATAGAACCTAATAAACGTGTGTGGGGTAGCCCAACCGGCTGCCTCGCAGATCTCCTGGAGGGGAACTCCCGAGAGGAGGGCCCTAGAGGACGCCATGCCTCTGGTAGAATGAGCCCTTATGGCCAGAGGTGAAGGCAAATTGCGCACCTCATAAGCCAAGGTGATAGCCTGCACAATCCAATTACTAATGGTTTGCTTGGATGCCGGGAGCCCTCTCCTAGGTGACCCGAAACAAACTAACAGTTGGTCCGACCTCCTCCAAGAAGAGGACCTGTCGAGATAAATACTCAGAGCTCTGACGGGGCAGAGCAAATGAAGCTTCTCTTCTTCTGCCGACACATGAGGTGGAGGATGGAAAGCCTGAAGGGTCGTAGACCTAGCCGTATTAGCGGGCACTTTAGGGACATAGCCCGGTCTCGGGTGCAAAAAGGCCTTAACCTTGCCAGGGGCAAACTCCAAGCAAGCTGGTGACACTGCCAGGGCTTGGAGATCTCCCACCCTCTTAAGAGAAGTGATGGCTAAGAGAAAGACCAATTTGTAGGTAAGATCTTTAGGCGAAGCCGACTGAATAGGTTCGAAGGGGGCCAGGGACAGCCCTTCCAGAACCACTGCCAGGTCCCAGGCAGGAACCCTGGACCTGGTTGTCGGTCTCATCCTCCAAGTACCACGGAGAAATCGAATGACCAGCTGGTGCCTCCCCAGAGGCCCATCACTTAATGGCGCGTGGAAAGCCGCAATGGCAGCCACGTACACCTTAAGCGTGGAAGGGGAGAGACCCGCAGAGAAACGATCCTGAAGAAACTCCAGAACTGAAGCCACCGGGCAGTTAACTGGATCTAAATTATGTTCTCTACACCAAGTGACGAAAACATTCCACTTGAGGCCATACAATCTCCTAGTAGACGGAGCCCTAGAGCTCAGTATGGTTTCAACCACCCCGGCTGATAGACCAGCATTTAGGTACTGGACCCCCTCAGAGGCCAGGCCCACAGTTTCCACAGCTCTGGGTGAGGGTGGAAGATTGTGCCCTCCACCTGAGACAATAGATCCCTCCTCAGAGGAATCTGCCATGGCTGAGCTATCAGGAGCGAAACTATATCTGAAAACCATACTCGGGTCGGCCACATTGGGGCAACCAGAAGTAGACTGATGCCCTCCTGACGGACCCTCTCCAGGACTGCCGGAAGCAGAGCGATCGGGGGAAATGCGTACAGGCGAAGCCTCGGCCAGGCCTGTACCATGGCATCCAACCCCAGTGGGGCTGGATGTGAGAGGGAGAACCAAAGTGGGCAGTGGGACGTCTCTCGAGACGCGAATAGATCCACCTCCATGGGCCCAAACCTCTCCCATATCAACCTCACTACATCTGGATGAAGTCTCCATTCCCCGGGCCTCAGCCCCTGCCTTGACAGGATGTCTGCTCCCTGATTCTGAACCCCCGGAATATACATAGCTCTGATAGACAGTATTTTCCCTTGGGACCAAAGAATAACCTGATGCGCCAGTCTGCACAGAGGGCGCGATCTGAGTCCCCCTTGTCGGTTCAGATAAGCTACCACTGATGTATTGTCCGATCGTACTAGGACATGGTAACCCCTGATGTCTGGAAGGAAGCTCCTCAGAGCCCTGAACACAGCCAACATCTCTAGACAATTGATGTGCCAAGAATGATGATGGTCCTGCCACAGACCCCTGGCAAAGCGGCCGTCCATGACCGCGCCCCAGCCAGTGAGGGAGGCGTCTGTCGAAACGGTTTTCCGGCGACATGACACTCCTAACACTGGCCCTTGGGACAGGAACCAAGGTTTCTTCCATATTATCAGAGAACGAAGGCATCTGCGCGTTACTCTGATCGTACGAAATGGATTCCCCTTGGGGGAAAACCCCTTGGCTTTCAGCCACCACTGAAGGGGCCTCATGTGTAGAAGGCCCAAAGGTATAATGTTGGATGCCGCTGCCATGAGGCCCAGCAGTCTTTGGAATTGCTTTACAGTAGTGGCCTGGCCTAGCTTTAACTTGGACACCATCGCCAGAATGGACTCGATACGCGCCGGAGACATGCGTGCCTGCATCGTAGTCGAGTTCCACACAACGCCTAGAAACGTTGTGGACTGGGACGGTTCTAACACACTCTTCTTTGTGTTGAGTCTCAACCCCAATTTTTGAATGTGGCCAAGGACGACATCTCGATGCCGAACTGCCATTTCTCGAGACTGGGCCAGAATGAGCCAGTCGTCGATATAATTCAGTATGCGGATGCCCTGAAGTCTCAGTGGAGCAAGTGCTGCATCCATACATTTGGTGAATGTGCGGGGAGAGAGTGCTAGGCCAAACGGAAGAACCCGATATTGGTAAGCTTCGCCCCCGAAAGCGAACCTCAGGAACCTCCTGTGACATGGAAGGATGGATACGTGAAAATAGGCATCTTTTAGATCTATTGTGACAAACCAGTCCTCGGATCTGATTTGACTCACGATGACAGGGATAGTGAGCATTTTGAACCTGAGCTTCATCAGAGACAGGTTCAAAACCCTGAGATCTAGAATTGGCCTCAACCCCCCATCCTTCTTTGGAACTATAAAGTACCGGCTGTAAAATCCGGACTCCCTGTCTGAATGAGGAACACGTTCTATGGCCTCCTTTAGCAGCAGAGATTGCACTTCTTGTTCCATCACCTGAGCCTGCTCTGGAACCACTGTAGTCTGCACCACCCCAGAAAATTTGGGGGGGCGGTGCCCGAACTGCAGTCTGTACCCTGACTTTATTATATGCAGGACCCATGCAGATATGTTGGGAAGATGATACCATGCCTCTACAAAATCTACTAAGGGAACCAGCCTCTCGAGACTGGCCTCTGGTGTTTTTCGAGCACCCTTCTCGACCCCCTGAAGCGGAAGACCGGCAGGGTGTAGTCGACACGGTTTTCGTGACCATAACTGATGCTAGTTTTTTATTTTTCGAGAAAAACGACCTACAGTGCGTTCGCTGGAATATGATGCGGCCCGAAGCGTCACCGACGGCGGGCAACTCACATCGTTTCCTAGAGGGCTCCGCTGTGAGAACAACCTCGGTTGTTCTACAACGGAGGGGACAGCCCTCAGAGGTCCCACCACTCTGGCTAGGACCTCTTTGCTGAAGTCCTCCTAGCCTGAAGGACATCTCTTAAATCGCCCTTCTGGCTGGGGGGCTTCTGCTGGGAGCGTTTCCTCCGTTGCCAAGCTCCCGGAGGAGGGGCTCTAGAGGAAACGCTTTCCCTTTGCTCTGCCCGGTGTGAGGAGCTGGTTGATGGCTGGGGCTGATGTTCTTGCCCCACCCTACTTGATTTGGACTTAGATTTTCGGGGGAGGAACTGCTGGAACGCCGCAGATTGCTTCTTCGCCTCCTGAAACCTGTCGACGACCGATGTAACGGCGTCGCCGAACAGGCCAGAAGGCGAAAGCGGCGCATCCAGCAGAACCGATTTATCTTTCTCCTTCAGACCAGATAAATTGAGCCACAGATGCCTCTCCGTGGCCACCATAGCTGCCATAGAGCGGCCAATAGCGCGGGCCGTCTCTTTAGTGGCACGGAGAGACAAATCTGTGGCTTTGCGTAACTCTGCAATATCTTCAGGAGTCGGCCCCTCCCCCTCGTCCAAATCTTTCAGGAGATCGGCCTGGTATGCCTGCAAGATAGCCATAGAGTGCAGACATGAACCAGCCCGACCTGCCGCCATGTAAGCCCTGCCTATTAAAGCAGATGTATCTCTGCAGGGCTTACTAGGCAGCGCCGGGGTTTTAAGGGAAGATGCCGACTCAGGAGATAGATAACCTGCTAGGGCTTCCTCGACTTTAGGCATCTTCCCATAACCCATATCCCGTGCCCCCACAACATTGCTATAATCGACAACAGATGGGTGGGAGACACGGGACGAATACGGTTTATCCCACGATCTCGAGATCTCTTTGTGGAGATCGGGGAAAAACGGCAAACCCCGGCGCTGAGGCTGTGACCTGTGCCGCAGGAAACGCTCGTCTAGTTTGCTTATGACTTGCGTTCCCTGCTCATCTTGTGGCCAGCTGATGTTAAGTCTGGCCACGGCACGAGTCACAACCTCCACCAGCTCCTCATAAGCTTGGCCGTGAACTGGCGCGCTCGACTCACGGTCATCCCCGATGCTGATCACCTCTGCCTCCTCGGAAGCAGAGAGCTCAAGCACCGGGACCTGTTCGTGGGCAGAAGAAGCCGCCGCGTGGGCTTCTGCACCACTCACAGGGGCTTCGGGATCTTCAGATGAATAATGAGAAAGTGCCGCAGCAGTCTCATTGTCATCTGCAAGATCCCGCTGCGAACCCCACGATCTGAGTCGCCGCGCCGCCTCAACAGACGCGGGACCAGAACTGCGGGGAACGCGAGCCTGACCGAGCTCATCAAAGCACGCCAGCCGGGAGCGCAGCACCCTCATAGGTAGTGCTTCACAGTGTACGCAGGCAGCTCCCTCGAGAGCTGCCTGGGCGTGCTGCGCTCCCAAACAGTTCACACACAAAACATGCGTGTCCCCATCCGTAATAAAACGAGGACAGGGGTGCACACACATTCTGAACTGCTGGCTGGCCATTCTTTTTAATATATATATAATAGACAAACAACACCAAATAAGACAGACAGTCGTAACATAGAGCGCTTGCTGAAGAGCGAAAAGCTAGTGTGTGTGTGTGCCGGCGTCGCTTTTATGCATCCGGTTATGCCGTCACATGTTACGTCATGACGCAACGCCAATCAGGATTGGAATAGTTTCATTCATACTTCAGAGGCGCACGCTAAGGGAGCGTCCCCAAAGAGTCGATTCTCGACGCAGTGTTGAGTTCCCTCGAAAGGGAACTCATTTACACTGAAAGACAGATCCACTTCAGAGAATCACAGAGAAAACTCATTTACACTGAAAGACAGATCCACTTCAGAGAATCACAGAGAAAACTCATTTACACTGAAAGACAGATCCACTTCAGAGAATCACAGAGAAAACTCACTTACACTGAAAGACAGATCCACTTCAGAGAATCACAGAGAAAACTCATTTACACTGAAAGACAGATCCACTTCAGAGAATCACTGAGAAAACTCATTTACACTGGAAGACAGATCCACTTCAGAGAATCACTGAGAAAACTCATTTACACTGAAAGACTGATCCACTTCAGAGAATCACTGAGAAAACTCACTTACACTGAAAGACAGATCCACTTCAGAGAATCACTGAGAAAACTCATTTACACTGAAAGACGGATCCACTTCAGAGAATCACTGAGAAAACTCACTTACACTGAAAGACAGATCCACTTCAGAGAATCACAGAGAAAACTCATTTACACTGGAAGACAGATCCACTTCAGAGAATCACAGAGAAAACTCATTTACACTGGAAGACAGATCCACTTCAGAGAATCACTGAGAAAACTCATTTACACTGAAAGACTGATCCACTTCAGAGAATCACTGAGAAAACTCACTTACACTGAAAGACAGATCCACTTCAGAGAATCACTGAGAAAACTCATTTACACTGAAAGACGGATCCACTTCAGAGAATCACTGAGAAAACTCACTTACACTGAAAGACAGATCCACTTCAGAGAATCACAGAGAAAACTCATTTACACTGGAAGACAGATCCACTTCAGAGAATCACAGAGAAAACTCATTTACACTGAAAGACAGATCCACTTCAGAGAATCACTGAGAAAACTCACTTACACTGAAAGACAGATCCACTTCAGATAATCACAGAGAAAACTCACTTACACTGAAAGACAGATCCACTTCAGAGAATCACAGAGAAAACTCATTTACACTGAAAGACAGATCCACTTCAGAGAATCACTGAGAAAACTAATTTACACTGAAAGACAGATCCACTTCAGAGAATCACTGAGAAAACTCACTTACACTGAAAGACAGATCCACTTCAGATAATCACAGAGAAAACTCACTTACACTGAAAGACAGATCCACTTCAGAGAATCACAGAGAAAACTCATTTACACTGAAAGACAGATCCACTTCAGAGAATCACTGAGAAAACTAATTTACACTGAAAGACAGATCCACTTCAGATAATCACTGAGAAAACTCATTTACACTGAAAGACAGATCCACTTCAGAGAATCACAGAGAAAACTCATTTACACTGAAAGACAGATCCACTTCAGAGAATCACTGAGAAAACTCACTTACACTGAAAGACAGATCCACTTCAGAGAATCACTGAGAAAACTAATTTACACTGAAAGACAGATCCACTTCAGAGAATCACTGAGAAAACTCACTTACACTGAAAGACAGATACACTTCAGAGAATCACAGAGAAAACTCACTTACACTGAAAGACAGATCCACTTCAGAGAATCACTGAGAAAACTCATTTACACTGAAAGACAGATCCACTTCAGAGAATCACTGAGAAAACTCACTTACACTGAAAGACAGATCCACTTCAGAGAATCACAGAGAAAACTCACTTACACTGAAAGACAGATCCACTTCAGAGAATCACTGAGAAAACTCATTTACACTGAAAGACAGATCCACTTCAGAGAATCACTGAGAAAACTCATTTACACTGAAAGACAGATCCACTTCAGAGAATCACTGAGAAAACTCATTTACACTGAAAGACAGATCCACTTCAGAGAATCACAGAGAAAACTCATTTACACTGAAAGACAGATCCACTTCAGAGAATCACAGAGAAAACTCATTTACACTGAAAGACAGATCCACTTCAGAGAATCACAGAGAAAACTCATTTACACTGAAAGACAGATCCACTTCAGAGAATCACAGAGAAAACTCACTTACACTGAAAGACAGATACACTTCAGAGAATCACAGAGAAAACTCACTTACACTGAAAGACAGATCCACTTCAGAGAATCACTGAGAAAACTCATTTACACTGAAAGACAGATCCACTTCAGAGAATCACAGAGAAAACTCATTTACACTGAAAGACAGATCCACTTCAGATAATCACAGAGAAAACTCATTTACACTGAAAGACAGATCCACTTCAGAGAATCACAGAGAAAACTCATTTACACTGAAAGACAGATCCACTTCAGATAATCACAGAGAAAACTCATTTACACTGAAAGACAGATCCACTTCAGAGAATCACAGAGAAAACTCACTTACACTGAAAGACAGATCCACTTCAGAGAATCACAGAGAAAACTCATTTACACTGAAAGACAGATCCACTTCAGATAATCACAGAGAAAACTCACTTACACTGGAAGACAGATCCACTTCAGAGAATCACAGAGAAAACTCATTTACACTGAAAGACAGATCCACTTCAGAGATTCACTGAGAAAACTCATTTACACTGAAAGACAGATCCACTTCAGATAATCACAGAGAAAACTCACTTACACTGGAAGACAGATCCACTTCAGAGAATCACTGAGAAAACGTCTCAGGTTACTATTGTAACCATAGTTCCCTGAGAACAGGGAACGAGACGATGCGTCGATCGACGCCATGGGAACGCCCCTAGCGTGACTGCGTCTGAAGCATCTATGTCAACTAGTCCAATGGAAAGAATGAGCGTCACGGGCGGGTGACGTCATGACCAGGAAATGATAAAAGCACATCCGGTGCAAACCGGCATTAGCTTCGAAAATTGCCGAAGCAAGCCGATCACAGGGATGCAGGAAGTATGGCAGGGTGACGCATCGTCTCGTTCCCTGTTCTCAGGGAACTATGGTTACAATAGTAACCTGAGACGTTCCCTTACGAAGGGAACTCAACGATGCGTCGATCGACGCCATGGGAACGAGAATACCCAAAGCGCCAGAATTCCAAGTACCTGAGTGTTAGTCTGTTGTAACTAAGCACTACCTGAGAACCTGGGGCAGCATCCAGGTCCAGGCAGTAAAACCTAATGAATGTGAGCGGAGAGGACCAGCCTGCCGCATCACACACGTCTTGAAGAGAAACTCCAAGTAATAAGGCTTTAGAGGCCGCCATACACCTCGTAGAGTGAGCTCTGACCGCCAAAGGACACGGCTGGTCAGAGTACTCGTATGCAAGTGAAATAGCCTCAACTATCCACTTACTAACCGTCTGTTTAGAAGCAGGAAGACCCTTCTCAGGTGATCCAAGCAAATAAAATAACTGGTCGGACTTCCTCATTGAAGATGTCCGATAAACATAAGTATCCAGTGCTCGCACTGGACACAAGAGGTTCAGCCTTTCCTGGTCCGCAGTGTGCCACGAAGGAAACGTGAAATCAGGGGGTCTCAACCCAACGATGTACCCCCCACAGGGCGTGGTAAGCCGCAATGGCCGCCACGTAGACCTAAAGCGTGGAAGGACATAGACCTGACGTAAAGCGCTCCTGCAGGAACTCGAGTACTGTGTTCACAGAACAGTTAACCGGATCCCACTGATGTTGGTGACACCATACAGAAAAAACTTTCCATTTAAGCGCATATAGTTTCCTAGTAGCTGGAGCTCTGGAGCTTAGAATGGTCTCAACAACCTCAGTTGAGAGACCACTCTCTATGAGTTGGGCCCCCTCAGAGGCCAAACCCACAGGTTCCAAATCTCCAAATATTGTGCCCCCGGCCTGAGACAGAAGGTCTCTCCTGATCGGGATTTCTCCAAGGGAGGATCGTCAAAGAGATGGATCAGGTCCGCAAACCAGATCCGACTCGGCCAGCGTGGTGCTACTAGCAGTAGGCTTATTCCGTACTGGCGAACTCGCTCCAGAACTCCTGGGTGCAGAGCAACAGGGGGAAATGCGTACAGACGTAGCCTCGGCCACGTCTGCACCATAGCATCCAGCCCAGGGGGCTGGGTGAGTAAGGGAGAACCAACGTGGACAGTGCGTCGTATGCTGAGACGCAAACAGATCCACCTCTGCTTGGCCGTAAAACTCCCAAATAATCCCCTGGCCTCAGCTCCTGCCTCGACAGGATGTCTGCTCCAATATTTTGGTCCCCAAGAATATACACTGCCCTCAGGGAGAGTACCTTCCCCAGAGACCACAGGAGGATCCTCAGACCCCCCTGACGGTTCAGATAAGAGACCACCGATGTGTTGTCTGTACGGACGAGCACATGATGACCCCTCAGGTCTGGGAGGAATTGCTTCAACGCATTGAAGACAGCCATCATCTCCAGGCAATTTATGTGCCACGAGAGATGATGACTCTTCCACAGACCCTGAACCGAGCGGCCTTCCATTACCGCTCCCCAGCCGGTGAGGGAAGCATCTGTCGAGATAGTAACTCGATGGCAAAGAGCTCCAAACACCGGACCCTGGGTTAAGAACCAGTGCTTCCTCCATATAACTAAGGCACGAAAGCAACGCCGCGTGACCTTGATCATACGAAGTGGGTTTCCCCTCGGGGAGAACCCTCTGGTCCTGAGCCACCACTGTAAAGGCCTCATGTACAGCAGGCCAAAAGGTATCCCGTTGGACGCTGCTGCCAAAAGACCCAACAGTCTCCCGAACTGTTTTACAGTGTGTGACTGGCCTAGCTTCAGCTCTTTTGTGGCTGACAGGATAGCAGCTACACGAACGGGCGATAGGGTGGCCCGCATCATCACTGAATCCCATACCACACCAAGGAAAGTGGTTCTCTGTACTGGAGAAAGCACACTCTTCTTGGTATTGAGCCTCAACCCCAACATCTGCATATGAGCGAGAACGACACCTCGGTGCCGAACCGCCAACTGCTCTGATTCCGCTAGAATCAGCCAGTCGTCGATGTAGTTCAGAATACGTATGCCCTGCAGCCTGAGCGGGGCTAGAGCTGCATCTACGCATTTCGTGAACGTGCGGGGTGATAGAGCTAGACCGAAAGGAAGTACCCAATACTGGTATTCTTTGCCCCCGAAAGAAAACCTTAGGAACCTCCTGTGCTGAGGGAAGATGGAGACATGGAAGTAAGCGTCCTTCAGATCTATCGTGACAAACCAGTCCTCGGATCTGATTTGAGTCACCATCTGTTTGAGTGTCAGCATCTAGAACTTGAGTTCCTGTACTGAACGATTTAACAGACGAAGATCTAAAATGGGACGCAACTCTCCATCCTTTTTTGGAACAATGAAATAACGGCTGTAAAAACCCGACCTCGGTCGGGTGAGTACACCTGTTCTATAGCTTCTTTCGCTAACAGGGCCTTTACCTCTTGCTCCATTACCAGAGCCTGGTCGGGATGCACCACTGTGGGCAACACCCCGCTGTAACGAGGAGGACGTGAACCAAACAGGATTCTGTATCCTTTCTCTACAATCTGCAGGACCCAACGAGAAATATTCGGCAGAAGCTTCCACGCTGCCAGAAAATTTACTAAGGGAACCAGCCTCTCGAGGCTGGTCTCTGGTGTTAACGAGACAGCCAGTCCCGGAGCCTGAAACATAATGGCAGGTACTACCTGAACTGGCTGCTCTAAAACCCCCCTCATGGCGTCGATCGACGCATCGTTGAGTTCCCTTCGTAAGGGAACTCATTTACACTGAAAGACAGATCCACTTCAGAGAATCACAGAGAAAACTCATTTACACTGAAAGACAGATCCACTTCAGAGAATCACAGAGAAAACTCATTTACACTGGAAGACAGATCCACTTCAGAGAATCACTGAGAAAACTCATTTACACTGAAAGACAGATCCACTTCAGAGAATCACTGAGAAAACTCATTTACACTGAAAGACAGATCCACTTCAGATAATCACTGAGAAAACTCATTTACACTGAAAGACAGATCCACTTCAGAGAATCACAGAGAAAACTCATTTACACTGAAAGACAGATCCACTTCAGAGAATCACTGAGAAAACGTCTCGGGTTACGTATGTAACCCTTGTTCCCTGAGAAAGGGAACGAGACACTGCGTCGGTGACGACACTAGGGGGAACGCCCTTCAGCGTAGCGCGTCTGAATTTATGAATGAAACCGAATCCAATCCTATTGGCGTTGCGTGATGACGTAGCGTGTGACGGCATAAGCGGATGTATACAAAAGCACGCCGGCACACAGAAATGTCAGCTTTTGCTATGAAGCAAGTGCTCCAAGCGGGGTGAGGTGTGGCGAACCGACGCAGTGTCTCGTTCCCTTTCTCAGGGAACAAGGGTTACATACGTAACCCGAGACGTTCCCTTTCGAGGGAACTCGAACTGCGTCGGTGACGACACTAGGGGAACGAGATACCCACTATACCACAACGAACCCCGCTCATCCTAGTGTGAAGCTGTCTTCAGGCACAACTTAGGACGAAAGCACTCGTGCACCGGGTGTAGAGGGAAGGTCCAGACTGTAAAACCTCATGAATGTGTGTGGAGTGGCCCAGCCAGCCGCCTCACATATATCATGGATAGAACCCCTGAAAGGAGGGCTCTAGAGGCGCCATGCCTCTGGTGGAGTGAGCCCTCACGGCTATAGGTGAAGGCAAATTGCGCACCTGATAGGCCAGGGAAATAGTCTGAACGATCCAGTTGCTGATGGTCTGCTTAGAGGCGGGAAGCCCCTTCTTGGGCGATCCAAAACACACCAGCAACTGGTCCAACTTCCGCCATGAGGAGGACTTCTGGATGTAATACCGAAGTGCTCTGACAGGGCAGAGCAGATGAAGTCTCTCCTCATCCGCCGTCACATGAGGTGGAGGATGAAATGCCTGCAGAACCACAGGCGGTGCCACATTAGATGACACCTTGGGCAAATAGCCAGGCCTGGGATGTAAGATGGCCTTAATGTTGCCTGGAGCAAACTCCAAGCACCCATTGGAAATAGAGAGCGCCTGGAGATCTCCTACCCTCCGCAGAGAAGTAATGGCCAACAAAAAGACCACCTTAAACGAAAGGTTCTTGGCCTCAGCCGACTCCAATGGTTCGAAGGGGGCCTCGGCCAGCCCTTCGAGAACCACCGCCAGGTCCCAAGAGGGAACCCTGGTGCGAGTCGCAGGTCTCATCCTCCAGGCTCCACGGAGGAAACGTACGACCAGGTGATGCCTCCCCAGGGGACCATCACTCAGAGGAGCGTGGAAAGCCGCAATGGCAGCCACATAAACCTTGAGTGTGGGCGGGGTAAGCCCGGCAGAAAAGCGGTCTTGGAGAAACTCCAGCACTGAAGCCACTGGGCAGTGAACTGGGTCCAAAACACGCTCTCTGCACCAAATGGAAAAAACATTCCACTTAAGGCCGTATAACTTCCTCGTGGAGGGAGCTCTGGAAGTGAGTATAGTTTCAACCACTTCTGCTGACAGGCCGGCTTCTAGGTACTGTGCCCCCTCAGGGGCCAGACCCACAGTTTCCACAGCTCGGGCCGAGGGTGGAGAACTGAGCCCTCTGCCTGAGACAACAGGTCCCTCCTCAGAGGGATCTGCCATGGCGGGCCTGCCAGAAGCAGGATGATGTCCGAAAACCATACTCGGGCCGGCCAACACGGGGCTACTAATAGTAGGCTGACCCCGTCCCGACGGACCCTTTCCAGAACTGCTGGGAGCAGAGCGATTGGGGGAAAGGCGTACAAACGCAGCCTCGGCCACGTCTGCACGATAGCATCCAACCCCAGCGGGGCTGGATGAGAAAGGGAAAACCACAGTGGACAGTGTGTCGTCTCTCGAGACGCAAATAGGTCCACTTCCACTGGGCCAAACCTCTCGCATATTAACTCCACCACCTCGGGGTGGAGTCTCCATTCCCCGGGCCTCAGCCCCTGCCTCGACAGCATGTCTGCTCCCTGGTTCTGGTCCCCCGGGACATACATCGCCCTGAGAGACGACAGTCTCCGCTGGGACCACAGGAGGATCTGATGTGCCAGTCTGAACAGAGGGCGCGACCTCAGACCCCCCTGACGGTTTAGGTAAGATACCACCGACATGTTGTCGGATCTTACTAGGACATGGCGACCATGGAGGTCTGGCAGAAAGCTCCTCAGAGCCCGGAACACGCCAACATTTCTAGGCAATTTATGTGCCAAGAGGAATGATGGTCCTGCCAGAGACCTCTCATAAAGCGGCCGTCCATGACCGCGCCCCAGCCCGTGAGGGAGGCATCTGTCGAAACGGATACTCGGCGACATAATGCTCCCAACTTGGGACCTTGGGACAGGAACCAAGGTTTCTTCCACATTGAAAGGGAACGAAGGCACCTGCGCGTAACCCTTATCAAGCGGAACGGATTTCCCCTTGGGGAAAACCCCTTGGCTTTCAACCACCACTGCAGGGCTCTCATGTGTAGCAGGCCAGAAGGTATGACGCTGGACGCTGCTGCCATGAGACCTAACACCCTCTGGAAGTGTTTTACTGTGATGGTATGGCCTAGCTTCACCCTGGTTAGTGTGGTTAGAATGGACTCGATGCGTGCGGGAGACATGTGTGCCTGCATCGTCATTGAGTCCCATACCACCCCCAGGAACGTAGTTCGTTGGGCGGGTGTCAACACGCTCTTCTTTGTGTTGAGCCTCAACCCCAAGCGCTGAATGTGGCCAAGGACGACATCTCGATGCCGAACTGCCAACTCTCGAGACTGGGCCAGTATGAGCCAGTCGTCGATATAATTCAGCACGCGGATGCCCTGGAGCCTCAGTGGGGCCAGAGCTGCATCCATACACTTGGTAAAAGTGCGAGGGGAGAGTGCTAGGCCGAATGGAAGAACCCGATATTGGTAAGCTTCGCCCCCGAAAGCAAACCTCAGGAACTTCCTGTGCGATGGAAGGATGGAGATGTGAAAATAGGCGTCTTTTAGATCTATCGTGACAAACCAATCCTCGGATTGGATCTGACTCACGATGGTGGGAATAGTGAGCATCTTGAACCTGAACCTCCTCAGAGACTGATTCAGATGCCTCAGATCTAAAATTGGACGCAACCCTCCATCCTTTTTTGGAACTATGAAGTACCGGCTGTAGAACCCGGACTCCCTGACTGGTGGGGGAACATGCTCTATGGCCCCTTTTCCCAGCAGCGAGTTGACTTCCTGTTCCAACACCAGACCCTGCTCTGGGTGCACTGCCGTCCGAACCACCCCGTTGAATTTTGGTGGGCGGACGCGGAACTGCAGTCTGTACCCAATTTCTACAGTGCGCAGGACCCATGGAGAAATATTCGTGAGGTTTTGCCATGCCTCTACGAAATTCACCAAAGGAACCAGCCCCTCGGGACTGGTGTCCAGTGTTTTGTGCGAGTCCTTGACGGCACCCTGAAGCGGATGACCGGCAGGGGAAAACCGACAACGACCCACCGTGTGCGAACCCAAACGCTGTTTGACTGCAGGCCTTCGGGGCAGAAAAAGCAGCGTGTGCTCGCTGGAAGCTGGCGTGACCCGAAGCTTCAGAGACGGCGGGATACCGACGCCAGCATCCTGAGGGCCCGAGGAGAGAGGGGACCTCGATCGCTCTCTCTCCGGGGGGGGGCGGCCCTTGGAGGTCT
This sequence comes from Gila orcuttii, assembly GCA_026230005.1. Classification (NCBI taxonomy): domain Eukaryota; kingdom Metazoa; phylum Chordata; class Actinopteri; order Cypriniformes; family Leuciscidae; genus Gila; species Gila orcuttii. The sequence continues at coordinate 894,537 of JAPDVR010000007.1, forward strand.
CACAGGAGTTAGGACCTCTTCCCTTTCACCTTCCTGGCCTGAAAGGCTTTGGGCGAGAGCGCCGCCTAGAGTCCCAAGCTCAGCTTTTTTTTTTTTTTTTTTTTTGAGGGGGACCTCTAGAAGCGATACTCTCCTTCAGATGGTAGGCTGAATTAAAATATCTAACCAAGTTCTAAGTCAGATACAATTTTTAATTACTTTAACTCCTCGGAATTAAATGCAGCCATAACACTGGAATACTGTTTTATATTTAATTATACGATCCCGTAACCTACACGCTGCCTCGGCAAACGTGAGATTCGAGCCATTATAATTTGGCTTTCATCCTTGGAGAAGAAAGTCAACAGGCGCGAGACTGAAACACCTGACAGCGCACGGCTGTACGCGTCAAGATATTTCTCAATGAACACAGCCAGCACCCTCAGGAGCTGACTGTGAATGCCTCGCACCTAAACAGTATTATTTATCAGATCGCGTGTGTCCCTTTTATTGCAGACCCGTAACGCGTTGCCTTAACAAACGCGAGATTCGAGTAGTACACAAGATATTTGGCTTTCATCTCTCGAGAAGAAAGTCAACAGGCGCGAGGCTGAGATACCCGAAACGCACGTGTGCGGCGAGTTATTTCTCAATGAACACAGCCAGCACCCTCAGGAGCTGACTGTTCATGCCTCGTACTCACACAGCAAACTGCAAAGTAGACTCGTAACCTACATGCTGCCTCGGCAAACACGAGATCCGAGCTACTAGATTCTGTATTGCAACTGCAAGGCAACCTTAAATCTACGCGCTGCCTCGGCAAACGCGAGATTCCAGCCACAGAATCTTATTGCAAAATACACTCGTAATCTAAGCGCTGCCTCGGCAAACGCGAGATCCGAGCTACTAGATTCTGTATTGCAACTGCAAGGCAACCTTAAATCTACGCGCTGCCTCGGCAAACGCGAGATTCCAGCCACAGAATCTTATTGCAAAATACACTCGTAATCTAAGCGCTGCCTCGGCAAACGCGAGATCCGAGCTACTAGATTCTGTATTGCAACTGCAAGGCAAACCTTAAACCTACGCGCTGCCTCGGCAAACGCGAGATCCCAGCCACAGAATCTTATTGCAAGATACTTTAACAGGACATACAACACCAAATAGGACAGACTTGTTCACACATACACAGAGCGCTTGCTGAATAGCAAAAAGCTGACATTTCTGTGTGCCGGCGTGCTTTTGTATACATCCGCTTATGCCGTCACACGCTACGTCATCACGCAACGCCAATAGGATTGGATTCGGTTTCATTCATAAATTCAGACGCGCTACGCTGAAGGGCGTTCCCCCTAGTGTCGTCACCGACGCAGTTCGAGTTCCCTCGAAAGGGAACTCATTTACACTGAAAGACATATCCACTTCAGAGAATCACTGAGAAAACTCATTTACACTGGAAGACAGATCCACTTCAGAGAATCACAGAGAAAACTCACTTACACTGGAAGACAGATCCACTTCAGAGAATCATTGAGAAAACTCATTTACACTGGAAGACAGATCCACTTCAGAGAATCACTGAGAAAACTCATTTACACTGGAAGACAGATCCACTTCAGAGAATCACTGAGAAAACTCATTTACACTGAAAGACAGATCCACTTCAGATAATCACTGAGAAAACTCATTTACACTGAAAGACAGATCCACTTCAGAGAATCACAGAGAAAACTCATTTACACTGAAAGACAGATCCACTTCAGAGAATCACTGAGAAAACTCACTTACACTGAAAGACAGATCCACTTCAGAGAATCACTGAGAAAACTCATTTACACTGAAAGACAGATCCACTTCAGAGAATCACTGAGAAAACTCATTTACACTGAAAGACAGATCCACTTCAGAGAATCACAGAGAAAACTCATTTACACTGAAAGACAGATCCACTTCAGAGAATCACTGAGAAAACTCACTTACACTGGAAGACAGATCCACTTCAGAGAATCACTGAGAAAACGTCTCAGGTTACTATTATAACCATAGTTCCCTGAGAACAGGGAACGAGACGATGCGTCGATCGACGCCATGGGAACGCCCCTAGCGTGACTGCGTCTGAAGCATCTATGTCAACTAGTCCAATGGAAAGAATGAGCGTCACGGGCGGGTGACGTCATGACCAGGAAATGATAAAAGCACATCCGGTGCAAACCGGCATTAGCTTCGAAAATTGCCGAAGCAAGCCGATCACAGGGATGCAGGAAGTATGGCAGGGTGACGCATCGTCTCGTTCCCTGTTCTCAGGGAACTATGGTTACAATAGTAACCTGAGACGTTCCCTTACGAAGGGAACTCAACGATGCGTTGATCGACGCCATGGGAACGAGAATACCCAAAGCGCCAGAATTCCAAGTACCTGAGTGTTAGTCTGTTGTAACTAAGCACTACCTGAGAACCTGGGGCAGCATCCAGGTCCAGGCAGTAAAACCTAATGAATGTGAGCGGAGAGGACCAGCCTGCCGCATCACACACGTCTTGAAGAGAAACTCCAAGTAATAAGGCTTTAGAGGCCGCCATACACCTCGTAGAGTGAGCTCTGACCGCCAAAGGACACGGCTGGTCAGAGTACTCGTATGCAAGTGAAATAGCCTCAACTATCCACTTACTAACCGTCTGTTTAGAAGCAGGAAGACCCTTCTCAGGTGATCCAAGCAAATAAAATAACTGGTCGGACTTCCTCATTGAAGATGTCCGATAAACATAAGTATCCAGTGCTCGCACTGGACACAAGAGGTTCAGCCTTTCCTGGTCCGCAGTGTGCCATGAAGGAAACGTGAAATCAGGGGGTCTCAACCCAACGATGTACCCCCCACAGGGCGTGGTAAGCCGCAATGGCCGCCACGTAGACCTAAAGCGTGGAAGGACATAGACCTGACGTAAAGCGCTCCTGCAGGAACTCGAGTACTGTGTTCACAGAACAGTTAACCGGATCCCACTGATGTCGGTGACACCATACAGAAAAAACTTTCCATTTAAGCGCATATAGTTTCCTAGTAGCTGGAGCTCTGGAGCTTAGAATGGTCTCAACAACCTCAGTTGAGAGACCACTCTCTATGAGTTGGGCCCCCTCAGAGGCCAAACCCACAGGTTCCAAATCTCCAAATATTGTGCCCCCGGCCTGAGACAGAAGGTCTCTCCTGATCGGGATTTCTCCAAGGGAGGATCGTCAAAGAGATGGATCAGGTCCGCAAACCAGATCCGACTCGGCCAGCGTGGTGCTACTAGCAGTAGGCTTATTCCGTACTGGCGAACTCGCTCCAGAACTCCTGGGTGCAGAGCAACAGGGGGAAATGCGTACAGACGTAGCCTCGGCCACGTCTGCACCATAGCATCCAGCCCAGGGGGCTGGGTGAGTAAGGGAGAACCAACGTGGACAGTGCGTCGTATGCTGAGACGCAAACAGATCCACCTCTGCTTGGCCGTAAAACTCCCAAATAATCCCCTGGCCTCAGCTCCTGCCTCGACAGGATGTCTGCTCCAATATTTTGGTCCCCAAGAATATACACTGCCCTCAGGGAGAGTACCTTCCCCAGAGACCACAGGAGGATCCTCAGAACCCCTTGACGGTTCAGATAAGAGACCACCGATGTGTTGTCTGTACGGACGAGCACATGATGACCCCTCAGGTCTGGGAGGAATTGCTTCAACGCATTGAAGACAGCCATCATCTCCAGGCAATTTATGTGCCACGAGAGATGATGACTCTTCCACAGACCCTGAACCGAGCGGCCTTCCATTACCGCTCCCCAGCCGGTGAGGGAAGCATCTGTCGAGATAGTAACTCGATGGCAAAGAGCTCCAAACACCAGACCCTGGGTTAAGAACCAGTGCTTCCTCCATATAACTAAGGCACGAAAGCAACGCCGCGTGACCTTGATCATACGAAGTGGGTTTCCCCTCGGGGAGAACCCTCTGGTCCTGAGCCACCACTGTAAAGGCCTCATGTACAGCAGGCCAAAAGGTATCCCGTTGGACGCTGCTGCCAAAAGACCCAACAGTCTCCCGAACTGTTTTACAGTGTGTGACTGGCCTAGCTTCAGCTCTTTTGTGGCTGACAGGATAGCAGCTACATGAACGGGCGATAGGGTGGCCCGCATCATCACTGAATCCCATACCACACCAAGGAAAGTGGTTCTCTGTACTGGAGAAAGCACACTCTTCTTGGTATTGAGCCTCAACCCCAACATCTGCATATGAGCGAGAACGACACCTCGGTGCCGAACCGCCAACTGCTCTGATTCCGCTAGAATCAGCCAGTCGTCGATGTAGTTCAGAATACGTATGCCCTGCAGCCTGAGCGGGGCTAGAGCTGCATCTACGCATTTCGTGAACGTGCGGGGTGATAGAGCTAGACCGAAAGGAAGTACCCAATACTGGTATTCTTTGCCCCCGAAAGAAAACCTTAGGAACCTCCTGTGCTGAGGGAAGATGGAGACATGGAAGTAAGCGTCCTTCAGATCTATCGTGACAAACCAGTCCTCGGATCTGATTTGAGTCACGATCTGTTTGAGTGTCAGCATCTAGAACTTGAGTTCCTGTACTGAACGATTTAACAGACGAAGATCTAAAATGGGACGCAACTCTCCATCCTTTTTTGGAACAATGAAATAACGGCTGTAAAAACCCGACCTCGGTCGGGTGAGTACACCTGTTCTATAGCTTCTTTCGCTAACAGGGCCTTTACCTCTTGCTCCATTACCAGAGCCTGCTCGGGATGCACCACTGTGGGCAACACCCCGCTGTAACGAGGAGGACGTGAACCAAACAGGATTCTGTATCCTTTCTCTACAATCTGCAGGACCCAACGAGAAATATTCGGCAGAAGCTTCCACGCTGCCAGAAAATTTACTAAGGGAACCAGCCTCTCGAGGCTGGTCTCTGGTGTTAACGAGACAGCCAGTCCCGGAGCCTGAAACATAATGGCAGGTACTACCTGAACTGGCTGCTCTAAAACCCCCCTCATGGCGTCGATCGACGCATCGTTGAGTTCCCTTCGTAAGGGAACTCATTTACACTGAAAGACAGATCCACTTCAGAGAATCACAGAGAAAACTCATTTACACTGAAAGACAGATCCACTTCAGAGAATCACAGAGAAAACTCATTTACACTGGAAGACAGATCCACTTCAGAGAATCACTGAGAAAACTCATTTACACTGAAAGACAGATCCACTTCAGAGAATCACAGAGAAAACTCATTTACACTGAAAGACAGATCCACTTCAGAGAATCACAGAGAAAACTCATTTACACTGAAAGACAGATCCACTTCAGAGAATCACTGAGAAAACTCATTTACACTGAAAGACAGATCCACTTCAGATAATCACTGAGAAAACTCATTTACACTGAAAGACAGATCCACTTCAGAGAATCACAGAGAAAACTCATTTACACTGAAAGACAGATCCACTTCAGAGAATCACTGAGAAAACTCATTTACACTGAAAGACATATCCACTTCAGAGAATCACTGAGAAAACTCATTTACACTGGAAGACAGATCCACTTCAGAGAATCACAGAGAAAACTCACTTACACTGGAAGACAGATCCACTTCAGAGAATCATTGAGAAAACTCATTTACACTGGAAGACAGATCCATTTCAGAGAATCACTGAGAAAACTCATTTACACTGGAAGACAGATCCACTTCAGAGAATCACTGAGAAAACTCATTTACACTGAAAGACAGATCCACTTCAGATAATCACTGAGAAAACTCATTTACACTGAAAGACAGATCCACTTCAGAGAATCACAGAGAAAACTCATTTACACTGAAAGACAGATCCACTTCAGAGAATCACTGAAAAAACTCACTTACACTGAAAGACAGATCCACTTCAGAGAATCACTGAGAAAACTCATTTACACTGAAAGACAGATCCACTTCAGAGAATCACTGAGAAAACTCATTTACACTGAAAGACAGATCCACTTCAGAGAATCACTGAGAAAACTCATTTACACTGAAAGACAGATCCACTTCAGAGAATCACTGAGAAAACTCACTTACACTGGAAGACAGATCCACTTCAGAGAATCACTGAGAAAACGTCTCAGGTTACTATTATAACCATAGTTCCCTGAGAACAGGGAACGAGACGATGCGTCGATCGACGCCATGGGAACGCCCCTAGCGTGACTGCGTCTGAAGCATCTATGTCAACTAGTCCAATGGAAAGAATGAGCGTCACGGGCGGGTGACGTCATGACCAGGAAATGATAAAAGCACATCCGGTGCAAACCGGCATTAGCTTCGAAAATTGCCGAAGCAAGCCGATCACAGGGATGCAGGAAGTATGGCAGGGTGACGCATCGTCTCGTTCCCTGTTCTCAGGGAACTATGGTTACAATAGTAACCTGAGACGTTCCCTTACGAAGGGAACTCAACGATGCGTTGATCGACGCCATGGGAACGAGAATACCCAAAGCGCCAGAATTCCAAGTACCTGAGTGTTAGTCTGTTGTAACTAAGCACTACCTGAGAACCTGAGGCAGCATCCAGGTCCAGGCAGTAAAACCTAATGAATGTGAGCGGAGAGGACCAGCCTGCCGCATCACACACGTCTTGAAGAGAAACTCCAAGTAATAAGGCTTTAGAGGCCGCCATACACCTCGTAGAGTGAGCTCTGACCGCCAAAGGACACGGCTGGTCAGAGTACTCGTATGCAAGTGAAATAGCCTCAACTATCCACTTACTAACCGTCTGTTTAGAAGCAGGAAGACCCTTCTCAGGTGATCCAAGCAAATAAAATAACTGGTCGGACTTCCTCATTGAAGATGTCCGATAAACATAAGTATCCAGTGCTCGCACTGGACACAAGAGGTTCAGCCTTTCCTGGTCCGCAGTGTGCCACGAAGGAAACGTGAAATCAGGGGGTCTCAACCCAACGATGTACCCCCCACAGGGCGTGGTAAGCCGCAATGGCCGCCACGTAGACCTAAAGCGTGGAAGGACATAGACCTGACGTAAAGCGCTCCTGCAGGAACTCGAGTACTGTGTTCACAGAACAGTTAACCGGATCCCACTGATGTCGGTGACACCATACAGAAAAAACTTTCCATTTAAGCGCATATAGTTTCCTAGTAGCTGGAGCTCTGGAGCTTAGAATGGTCTCAACAACCTCAGTTGAGAGACCACTCTCTATGAGTTGGGCCCCCTCAGAGGCCAAACCCACAGGTTCCAAATCTCCAAATATTGTGCCCCCGGCCTGAGACAGGAAGGTCTCTCCTGATCGGGATTTCTCCAAGGGAGGATCGTCAAAGAGATGGATCAGGTCCGCAAACCAGATCCGACTCGGCCAGCGTGGTGCTACTAGCAGTAGGCTTATTCCGTACTGGCGAACTCGCTCCAGAACTCCTGGGTGCAGAGCAACAGGGGGAAATGCGTACAGACGTAGCCTCGGCCACGTCTGCACCATAGCATCCAGCCCAGGGGGCTGGGTGAGTAAGGGAGAACCAACGTGGACAGTGCGTCGTATGCTGAGACGCAAACAGATCCACCTCTGCTTGGCCGTAAAACTCCCAAATAATCTCCTGGCCTCAGCTCCTGCCTCGACAGGATGTCTGCTCCAATATTTTGGTCCCCAAGAATATACACTGCCCTCAGGGAGAGTACCTTCCCCAGAGACCACAGGAGGATCCTCAGACCCCCCTGACGGTTCAGATAAGAGACCACCGATGTGTTGTCTGTACGGACGAGCACATGATGACCCCTCAGGTCTGGGAGGAATTGCTTCAACGCATTGAAGACAGCCATCATCTCCAGGCAATTTATGTGCCACGAGAGATGATGACTCTTCCACAGACCCTGAACCGAGCGGCCTTCCATTACCGCTCCCCAGCCGGTGAGGGAAGCATCTGTCGAGATAGTAACTCGATGGCAAAGAGCTCCAAACACCGGACCCTGGGTTAAGAACCAGTGCTTCCTCCATATAACTAAGGCACGAAAGCAACGCCGCGTGACCTTGATCATACGAAGTGGGTTTCCCCTCGGGGAGAACCCTCTGGTCCTGAGCCACCACTGTAAAGGCCTCATGTACAGCAGGCCAAAAGGTATCCCGTTGGACGCTGCTGCCAAAAGACCCAACAGTCTCCCGAACTGTTTTACAGTGTGTGACTGGCCTAGCTTCAGCTCTTTTGTGGCTGACAGGATAGCAGCTACACGAACGGGCGATAGGGTGGCCCGCATCATCACTGAATCCCATACCACACCAAGGAAAGTGGTTCTCTGTACTGGAGAAAGCACACTCTTCTTGGTATTGAGCCTCAACCCCAACATCTGCATATGAGCGAGAACGACACCTCGGTGCCGAACCGCCAACTGCTCTGATTCCGCTAGAATCAGCCAGTCGTCGATGTAGTTCAGAATACGTATGCCCTGCAGCCTGAGCGGGGCTAGAGCTGCATCTACGCATTTCGTGAACGTGCGGGGTGATAGAGCTAGACCGAAAGGAAGTACCCAATACTGGTATTCTTTGCCCCCGAAAGAAAACCTTAGGAACCTCCTGTGCTGAGGGAAGATGGAGACATGGAAGTAAGCGTCCTTCAGATCTATCGTGACAAACCAGTCCTCGGATCTGATTTGAGTCACGATCTGTTTGAGTGTCAGCATCTAGAACTTGAGTTCCTGTACTGAACGATTTAACAGACGAAGATCTAAAATGGGACGCAACTCTCCATCCTTTTTTGGAACAATGAAATAACGGCTGTAAAAACCCGACCTCGGTCGGGTGAGTACACCTGTTCTATAGCTTCTTTCGCTAACAGGGCCTTTACCTCTTGCTCCATTACCAGAGCCTGCTCGGGATGCACCACTGTGGGCAACACCCCGCTGTAACGAGGAGGACGTGAACCAAACAGGATTCTGTATCCTTTCTCTACAATCTGCAGGACCCAACGAGAAATATTCGGCAGAAGCTTCCACGCTGCCAGAAAATTTACTAAGGGAACCAGCCTCTCGAGGCTGGTCTCTGGTGTTAACGAGACAGCCAGTCCCGGAGCCTGAAACATAATGGCAGGTACTACCTGAACTGGCTGCTCTAAAACCCCCCTCATGGCGTCGATCGACGCATCGTTGAGTTCCCTTCGTAAGGGAACTCATTTACACTGAAAGACAGATCCACTTCAGAGAATCACAGAGAAAACTCATTTACACTGAAAGACAGATCCACTTCAGAGAATCACTGAGAAAACTCATTTACACTGGAAGACAGATCCACTTCAGAGAATCACTGAGAAAACTCACTTACACTGAAAGACAGATCCACTTCAGAGAATCACAGAGAAAACTCATTTACACTGAAAGACAGATCCACTTCAGAGAATCACTGAGAAAACTCATTTACACTGGAAGACAGATCCACTTCAGAGAATCACTGAGAAAACTCATTTACACTGGAAGACAGATCCACTTCAGAGAATCACAGAGAAAACTCACTTACACTGAAAGACAGATCCACTTCAGAGAATCACTGAGAAAACTCATTTACACTGGAAGACAGATCCACTTCAGAGAATCACAGAGAAAACTCACTTACACTGGAAGACAGATCCACTTCAGAGAATCATTGAGAAAACTCATTTACACTGGAAGACAGATCCACTTCAGATAATCACTGAGAAAACTCATTTACACTGAAAGACAGATCCACTTCAGAGAATCACAGAGAAAACGTCTCAGGTTACGTATGTAACCCTGGTTCCCTGAGAGGGAACGAGACGCTGCGTTGAGACGCGGTGGGAACGCTCTGCGTGATTGCGTCGTGAAGCACGTGTATAATCAGTCCAATGGAAGAGCTAGACGTCATAGGCGGGTGACGTCATAGACCAGGAAGCTATAAAGCACCCCTGAAAACAGACCGCGACAGCTTCTGATAAGCCTGAAGCAAGTCGATCAGGGCATGCAGGAAGTATGGCAGGAGAACGCAGCGTCTCGTTCCCTCTCAGGGAACCAGGGTTACATACGTAACCTGAGACGTTCCCTTTCAAGGGAACTCGAGCTGCGTTGAGACGCGGTGGGAACCCCATACCCACTACGCCATAAAGACAAATGCCCGTTCTGTGTGAAGTCTTGCGCACACTAAGAAGCAAGCAACCTAGCCCCAGGAGTGGAGAGGTCTAAGTCATAAAATCTGACAAATGTATGTGGTGAGGACCAGCCTGCCGCATTACAAATATCCTGAAGGGAAACTCCCGAAATTAAAGCCTAGAGGCAGCCATACTTCTGTAGAATGGGCCTGAACAGCCATAGGGTGAAGGCTGTCCGGCCGCTTCATAAGCAAGTGAGATAGCCTCAACTACCCACTTGCTCATCATCTGTTTAGATGCAGGGCAACCTATCTTAGGTGACCCGAAGCAGACAAATAATTGTTCTGATATAAGCCACTGAGCAGCTCTGTGGACATATGCATCCAAAGCCCGGACAGGGCATAACAGATTAAGTTTTTCCTGATCTGGGGTATTAATGGTGGAGGACAGAAGGCCTGCAGCACAAATGACCCGCACATTCAGTAGGGACCTAGAGATACAACCTGACCTGGGGTGAAGAAATACTATCACCATACCAGGTGCAAATCCAAGTACGTGCAGGCCTCAGCCTCATGTACCACGGAGAAGACGAAATTAAGGATCTCTCCTCAGAGATAACCCAGCAAAGAAACATTCATTACAGAAAATCAAGTACTGTCCCAACAGGGCAGAAACAAGATTCAGAAGGCGTTCTCTGCACCAGTCAGAGAACGGTTTCCATATCAATGCATATTTAGTCTTCTCGTGGAGGGAGCACTAGACTGGAGTATGGTCTCCAAGACCTCGGTCGAGAGACCTGAGTTTATGAGCTGGGCCCCCTCAGAGGCCGAGCCCACAGTATCCAGAGCTCCCAGGAGCAAAGATATCGGGAAATGCGTACAGTTGTAGCGTGAACCACACCTAATACATCACATCCAGTCCAAACGGAGCTGGATGCATGAGGGAGAACCACAAAGGGCAATGCATTGTACAAGCGATACGAAAGGTCGACTTGAGTTTGACCTAAGTTCTCCCTAAGAAGCTCCACCACCTCGGGGTGAAGTTTCCATTCCCCGGGCCACAGCCCCTGCCTCAACAGGATATCTGCTCTGATATACGAGACCATCAGTGTGTTGTCCGGACCCTTCACCGAGCAACCACTCATGATTGCCCCCGACTTGTGAGGGAAGCATCCGTCGATAGCATTATGCGTCGACAAGAAGCCCCCAACACTGGGCCTGGGCGAGGAACCAAGGTTCTTCCACATGACCGAGGCACGAAGGCATAGCCGCGTGACCTTGATCATGCGAAAACGGATTTCCCCTCGGAGAAAACCCCTTGGTCCTGAGGCACCACTGCAGGGGTCTCATGTACAGAAGGCCAAAGGTAACTACGTTGGACGCAACTGCCATGAGCCCCAACCAAAGGCCTTTCACCGAACGGCCACTCATGACCGCCCCCCATCCTGTGAGGGAAGCATCCGTCGATAGCGTGACGCGTCGACAAGAAGCCCCCAGCACTGGGCCCTGGGCGAGGAACCAAGGTTTCTTCCACATGACCGAGGCACGAAGGCATAGCCGCGTGACCTTGACCATGCGAAAACGGATTTCCCCTCGGAGAAAACCCCTTGGTCCCGAGCCACCACTGCAGGGGTCTCATGTACAGAAGGCCAAAAGTAACTACGTTGGACGCAACTACCATGAGCCCCAACAGTCTCAGAGACTGTTTGCAGTGAGTGACTGACCTAGTTTTAAATTCCTTTACGGCTGTGAGAATCGCAGAAATACGTGCAGGAGACAGACGTGCTTGCATTGTTGTCGAATCCCATAATACACCTAGAAAAGTGGTCCTCTGAGCTGGGAGGAGTACACTCTTTTGGTGTTGAGCCGCAACCCCAACCTCCTTATGTGGGACAGAACGACATCTCGATGTTGAACTGCCAAAAGCTCGGACTGAGCTAAAATCAACCAATCGTCGATTTAATTTAATACGCGAATGCCCTGGAATCTCAGAGGAGCCAGAGCTGCATCCACGCATATTGTAAAAGGTGCGGGGTGATAACCTAGGCCGAATGGAAGAACCCGATACTGGTATGCTTCGCCCCTGAAAGCAAACCTCTGGAACCTCCTGTGATGAGGATGGATAGATAAGTAAGCGTCCTTTAAGTCTATTGTGACAAACCAGTCCTCGGACTGAGTCTGTGACACAATCATATTTAGCGTAAGCATACTTTGAACTTAAGATTCTGAGACCTGCTGTTTAATTGACGCAGGTCTAGAGTAGGACGCAATCCCTCATCCTCTTTCGGAACAATGAAGTAATGGCAGTAAAACCCTGACTGTCTGCCGGGAGGAGGAACCCCTTCTACAGCTCCTTTTGCAGAAGTGTCAGTACTTCCTGCTCCATAACCAAAGCCTGCTCGGGGTACACCACAGTGGGGAGGACCCCTAGAAATCTGTGTGGACAAGAACTGAATTCTGAACCCCTTTTCTTTAGTGTGCAGGACCCACCGAGAAATATGTGGCAGTAGTTTCCACGCTGCCAGAAATTCTACTAGGGGAACCAGTCTCTCAAGACTGGCCTCTGGATTTGGTTGAACAGTCACTACGGTGCCCTGAAGCGGCGAACCGGCAGGGAACAACCGAACTGACCGTTCTACGACCCTCCTCGGAGGATCGTATGGGGACGCTGACACCTCGGTGCCCTGAACGGCGAACCGGCAGGGAACAACCGAACTGGCAGCGCTGCGACCCTCCTCAGAGAGTCGCACCCCAGAGGGCGCCGAGGAGAAACGGTTTCTCAAAACGGTCCCTGCCCCGGAGGAGCCCTCAGAAGCCTGATAGCCTCGTTTTTTTTTTTTTTTTTTTTACGACAGGACTTCCTGTCTAAACTTTATTAGAGATGACGACAGTCCTCAGATCTTGCCTACCTCTAAATAACTTAGTTCCTACGACCCTCCTCGGAGGATCATTGGAAAAAGCAGGCACCTCGGCACCCTGAAACGGCGAACCGGCAGGGAAACCGAACTGACTGCTCTACGACCCCCCTCGGAGGATCGTTTGGGGACACTGACACCTTGGTGCCCTGAACGGCGAACCGGCAGGAAAACCGAACTGGCAGTGCTGCGACCCTCCTCAGAGAGTCGCACCCCAGAGGGCGCCGAGGAGAAACGATTTCTCAAAACCATCCCTACCCCCGGAGGGGACCACCCTTTAGAAGCCTGATAGCCTCGGCGTCAGGGCTTCCTATTTGTCCAAGCTTTTTTTAGAGATAAAAACGTCCTCAGATCTTGCATATCTCTAACTGGCTAGACTGCTACCGCCACCCAAGTCCCCCGATTGTGGAGGAGCCCAAATGGCGATGCTCGTTTGCACTCAGTGCTGCGAGGAGCTTAGTAGACCGAGACTGCTCCGCCCAGCAGTCTCAGGAACATTAGATTGGTGAGGAAGAAACCTCTGGAACGCCGCTGAATGGTTTATTTCTTTGTTTTTTCTTTATTTTTAAATCAGAAATACGTATGTATATATATATATATATATATATATATATATATATAAATATATCACTCCGTGGCCACCAGCAGGAAAACAACCGAACTGGCCGTGCTGCGACCCTCCTCAGAGAGTCGCCCCCCAGAGGACGCAGAGGAGAAACGATTTCTCGAAACCGTCCCTCCCAGTATAGTTTATCTCTTTCTTTGTTTTTGCACGACGCAATTCTCGAATAGCGTCAGTGCTGACAACCTCACATTCATCCATGTCCTTATAATTTACCCACCAGCGCTGGGTAACGTCGGGGTTAAAAATAATGACGCCGACTCGGGAGAGAGAAAGCTAGTAAGCGTCTCTTTAACCCGAGGCACTGTCATACCATGATACTTAATACCCATAGCCTTACTATAGTTAGACGTTTGGGCATTAAACACATAAAATAGAAACCGGCTTATTCCACGATCTCGACACCTCAGTGTGGTGTGGAGATAGGGAAAAAACGGCAGTCCCCGACGAGGAGGCTGAGATACAGAGTTTTTCTGTTTTTAGATATATTTCATCTAATAAACTCTTATACTCTCATAATGTTCAGCTGGCCAGAAAATATTTAACTAGCAACAGCACTAGATAAACCTCCTTTTAAAGCTCCTCTTTATTCAACAGAGTTATGAGCTGACTTATTTATTCATTTATTGAAAACTCAAACATCTGCCTTTTTCTAATATCTTTATTTGTTTTGTTCTCTTTTTCTAAACAAAACACTAACGATACCAATTCCTCGGAACTGGAAATCGCCAGCACTGGATCTGGCAGGTGAAAGCTGAGATAGGGCGGGGCCCGTCCCAACTCTCGCTGTCAGATCCGTTTGCGAACCCCAAAATGCGAGTCGCCGCCGTGCATCGGCAACAGCGGGACCCGCACGGGGAGCGCGAACCGAAACGTCCTCCTCGAAGAACGCCCGGCGGGAGCGGAGCGTCCTCACGGACAGCTTCTCGCAATGCTCACAGTCAGCCCCCTCGAGAACTGACTGTGGCATGCTCCACTCCCCATTAGTAACAAAAAGCTGATGTGTGTGTCCCCACCCGTGATATAACGTGGGCAGGGAACAGCACAAAGCTGCTTGCTCTCTTTTGCCATAATATATATATATATTGCAACTTGACAGACAACAATAAATATGACAAGGACAGAATACACAGATCGCTTGCTGAAGGCGCAGAAGCTGTCGCGGTCTGTTTTCAGGGGTGCTTTATAGCTTCCTGGTCTATGACGTCACCCGCCTATGACGTCTAGCTCTTCCATTGGACTGATTATACACGTGCTTCACGACGCAATCACGCAGAGCGTTCCCACCGCGTCTCAACGCAGCTCGAGTTCCCTTGAAAGGGAACTCACTTACACTGGAAGACAGATCCACTTCAGAGAATCACAGAGAAAACTCATTTACACTGAAAGACAGATCCACTTCAGAGAATCACAGAGAAAACTCACTTACACTGGAAGACAGATCCACTTCAGAGAATCACAGAGAAAACTCATTTACACTGGAAGACAGATCCACTTCAGAGAATCACAGAGAAAACTCACTTACACTGGAAGACAGATCCACTTCAGAGAATCACAGAGAAAACTCACTTACACTGGAAGACAGATCCACTTCAGAGAATCACAGAGAAAACTCACTTACACTGGAAGACAGATCCACTTCAGAGAATCATTGAGAAAACTCATTTACACTGGAAGACAGATCCACTTCAGAGAATCACTGAGAAAACTCATTTACACTGAAAGACAGATCCACTTCAGAGAATCACTGAGAAAACTCACTTACACTGGAAGACAGATCCACTTCAGAGAATCACTGAGAAAACTCATTTACACTGAAAGACAGATCCACTTCAGAGAATCACAGAGAAAACTCACTTACACTGAAAGACAGATCCACTTCAGAGAATCACAGAGAAAACTCATTTACACTGAAAGACAGATCCACTTCAGAGAATCACTGAGAAAACTCATTTACACTGAAAGACAGATCCACTTCAGAGAATCACTGAGAAAACTCATTTACACTGAAAGACAGATCCACTTCAGAGAATCACTGAGAAAACTCATTTACACTGAAAGACAGATCCACTTCAGAGAATCACTGAGAAAACTCATTTACACTGGAAGACAGATCCACTTCAGAGAATCACAGAGAAAACTCATTTACACTGAAAGACAGATCCACTTTAGAGAATCATTGAGAAAACTCATTTACACTGAAAGACAGATCCACTTCTGAGAATCACAGAGAAAACTCATTTACACTGAAAGACAGATCCACTTCAGAGAATCACTGAGAAAACGTCTCAGGTTACTATTGTAACCATAGTTCCCTGAGAACAGGGAACGAGACGATGCGTCGATCGACGCCATGGGAACGCCCCCAGCGTGACTGCGTCTGAAGCATCTATGTCAACTAGTCCAATGGAAAGAATGAGCGTCACGGGCGGGTGACGTCATGACCAGGAAATGATAAAAGCACATCCGGTGCAAACCGGCATTAGCTTCGAAAATTGCCGAAGCAAGCCGATCACAGGGATGCAGGAATTATGGCAGGGTGACGCATCGTCTCGTTCCCTGTTCTCAGGGAACTATGGTTACAATAGTAACCTGAGACGTTCCCTTACGAAGGGAACTCAACGATGCGTCGATCGACGCCATGGGAACGAGAATACCCAAAGCGCCAGAATTCCAAGTACCTGAGTGTTAGTCTGTTGTAACTAAGCACTAAGCACCTGAGAACCTGGGGCAGCATCCAGGTCTAAACTGTAAAATTTAACGAATGTGAGCGGAGAGGACCAGCCCGCCGCATCACAGACGTCCCGAAGAGAAACCCCATATAGTAAGGCTTTAGAAGCCGCCATACTCCTAGTAGAGTGAGCTCGGACCACCAAAGGACATGGCTGGTCCGAGTACTCGTATGCAAGTGAAATAGCCTCAACTATCCACCTACTGACCGTCTGTTTAGAAGCAGGAAGACCCTTCTTAGGTGATCCGAAGCAAATCAGTAATTGGTCGGACTTCCTAAATGAAGAAGTCCGATGCACATAAGTGTCCAGTGCTCGCACTGGACACAAGAGGTTCAGTCTTTCCTGGTCTGCAGATGCAAAAGGAGGAGGACAGAAAGCCTGCAGCACAATAGGCCTCGGAGTCAAGGTCGGCACCTTAGGGACGTACCCCTGTTTTGGATATAAGAATGCCTTGACCATCCCCGGTGCAAACTCAAGGCAAGTGGGGGAAACCGAAAGGGCCTGAAGGTCTCCAACTCTCTTAAGGGACGAAATAGCTAGCAGAAAGATAGTCTTAAAGGTAAGAAACTTATCTGAAACCGAATCTAAGGGCTCAAATGGAGCCCTAGAAAGGCCTTCTAGTACTATAGCAAGATCCCAAGCTGGCACCCTAGTGCGAGTTGCAGGCCTCAGCCTTAAAGTGCCACGAAGGAAACGTGTAACCAGGGGGTCTCGACCCAACGATGTACCCCCCACCAGGGCGTGGTAAGCCGCAATGGCCGCCACGTAGACTTTGAGCGTGGAAGGACATAGGCCTGACGTAAAGCGCTCCTGCAGGAACTCGAGTACTGTGTTCACAGAACAGTTAACTGGATCCCACTGATGTTGGTAACACCATAAAGAGAAAACTCTCCATTTAAGCGCATATAGTTTCCTAGTAGCTGGGGCTCTGGAGCTTAGAATGGTCTCAGCAGCCTCGGCTGAAAGACCACTCTCTATGAGTTGGGCCCCCTCAGAGGCCAAACCCACAGGTTCCAAATCTCTGGTCGAGGGTGAAATATTGTGCCCCCGGCCTGAGACAGAAGGTCTCTCCTGATCGGGATCTCGAAGGGAGGACCATCTAGGAGATGGATCAGGTCCGAAAACCAGATCCGACTTGGCCAGCGTGGTGCTACTAGCAGTAGGCTTATTCCATACCGGCGGACTCGCTCCAGAACTCCTGGGAGCAGAGCAACAGGGGGAAAGGCGTACAGACGTAGCCTCGGCCACGTCTGCACCATAGCATCCAGCCCCAGAGGGGCTGGGTGAGTAAGGGAGAACCACAGAGGACAGTGCGTCGTATTCTGAGACGCAAACAGATCCACTTGTGCTTGGCCGTAAAACTCCCAGATTTTCTCCACCACCTCGGGGTGGAGTCTCCAGTCCCCTGGCCTCAGCTCCTGCCTCGACAGGATGTCTGCTCCTATATTCTGGACCCCAGGAATATACACTGCCCTCAGAGAGAGTACCTTCCCCAGAGACCACAGGAGGATCTGGTGCGCCAGTTTGCAAAGCAGACGCGAACGCAGGCCCCCCTGACGTTTCAGATAAGAGACCACTGATGTGTTGTCTGTTCGTACGAGCACATGATGGCCCCTCAGGTCTGGGAGGAACTGCCTCAACGCATTGAAGACAGCCATCATCTCCAGGCAATTTATGTGCCACGAGAGATGATGACTCTTCCACAGACCCTGAACCGAGCGGCCTTCCATTACCGCTCCCCAGCCGGTGAGGGAAGCATCTGTCGAGATAGTAACTCGATGGCAAAGAGCTCCCAACACCGGACCTTGGGTTAAGAACCAGTGCTTCCTCCATATAACTAAGGCACGAAGGCAACGCCGCGTGACCTTGATCATACGAAGTGGGTTTCCCCTCGGGGAGAACCCTCTGGTCCTGAGCCACCACTGTAAAGGCCTCATGTACAGCAGGCCAAAAGGTATCACGTTGGACGCTGCTGCCAAAAGACCCAACAGTTTCTCGAACTGTTTTACAGAGCGTGACTGGCCTAGCTTCAGCTCTTTTGTGGCTGACAGGATAGCAGCTACACGAACGGGCGATAGGATGGCCCGCATTGTCACTGAATCCCATACCACACCAAGGAAAGTGGTTCTCTGTACTGGAGAAAGCACACTCTTCTTGGCATTGAGCCTCAACCCCAACATCTGCATATGAGCGAGAACGACACCTCGGTGCCGAACCGCCAACTGCTCTGATTCCGCTAGAATCAGCCAGTCGTCGATGTAGTTCAGAATACGTATGCCCTGAAGCCTGAGAGGGGCTAATGCTGCATCCACGCATTTCGTGAACGTGCGGGGTGATAAAGCTAGACCGAACGGAAGAACCCGATATTGGTATTCTTTGCCCCCGAAAGAAAACCTTAGGAACTTCCTGTGCTGAGGGAGGATGGAGATATGGAAGTAGGCGTCCTTCAGATCTATCGTGACAAACCAGTCCTCGGATCTGATTTGAGTCACGATCTGTTTGAGTGTCAGCATTTTGAACTTTAGTTTCTGAACTGACCGATTTAACAAACGAAGATCTAAAATAGGACGCAACCCTCCATCCTTTTTTGGAACAATGAAATAACGGCTGTAAAAACCCGACTCTCGGTCGGGTGAGTACACCTGTTCTATAGCTTCTTTCGCTAACAGGGCCTTTACCTCTTGCTCCATTACCAGAGCCTGCTCGGGATGCACCACTGTGGGCAACACCCCGTTGTAACGAGGAGGACGAGAACCAAACTGGATTCTGTATCCTTTTTCTACAATCTGCAGGACCCAACGAGAAATATTCGGCAGAAGCTTCCACGCTGCCAGAAAATTTACTAAGGGAACCAGCCTCTCGAGGCTGGTCTCTGGTGTTACTGAGACAGCTAATTCTGGAGCCTGAAACATCATGGCAGGAACTACCTGAACTGGCTGCTCTAACGCCCCCCTCAGAGGGCGCGGAACCGATGCTGTGCCGCAGCATAGCATCAGCGACTCGCTGGAGACCGCTGCGCCCTGAAGCACCAAGGGTGGCAGGGTTGGCAGAACGGTCTCGTGAGGACCCCGAAATGGAACGGGCACCGTATAATGAGGTGTACACCGCTCTACTTCGGTCGGGGCTGTCCTCACAGGCCTGACGCATGAACATCAGGACCTTTTTTTTTTCTGAGCCGAAGTCTTCTTCGCCTGAAGAACGGTCCTCAGATCCGGCTTCGACTTAGAAGACTTCGGCTGAGAGGGTTGCGTCTGTCTCCAGTGTCTACGTGGAGGTGCACGAGACGCAACACTCTCTTTCTGTTGCACATGATATGATGAGCTCGACGGCTGGGGCTGCTCACGCCCAGCAGCCCCAGGGGGCTGGACACGGCGAGGGATAAACTTTTTAAAAGCGTCAGCTTGTTTCTTAGACTCCTGAAATCGCTCGACGACCGCGTGGACTGCGTCACCAAAGAGACCAGAAGGTTCAAGCGGAGCATCTAATAAAAAAGCTCGATCTTTTTCTTTAATCTCTGACAGATTTAACCATAAATGTCTCTCAGTAGCTACCAAGGCTGCCATAGACCGCCCAATTGCTCTGGCGGTCTCCTTAGTAGCCCTGAGAGAAAGATCGGTAGCACGACGAAGTTCTTGAATATCGTCATGAGAAATTCCCTCACTACTATCCAGATCCCCCAGCAGGTCAGCTTGATACGCCTGTAGCACTGCCATTGTATGCAGACATGCTCCAGCTTGACCTGCTGCCGTATAAGCTTTGCCCACTAAAACCGAGGTGGCTTTAAGCGGTCTAGTGGGCAAAGCCGAGGCTTTCAGGGACGATGCGGGACCAGGCGAAAGATAGCTAGCTAAATTCTGTTCCGCCTGGGGCATCGCCTCATAACCATACTCTTTTAGCCCTCTTATTCTCGAATAAGTTTTAACTTGAGGGCTAAAAAGTCGTGAAGAGTACGGTTTATTCCACGATTTTGATATTTCATTGTGGAGATCGGGAAAAAAGGGAAGCTCTCGTGGTGGAGATAATGTCGTGGACGATAAAAAGCGCTCATCTAATTTACTTTTAGGACGAGCGCTTTTATTCTCAGATGGCCATACAATATTTAATTTTTCTACAGCCTGTGACATAACATCCACCAGCTCATCATATGCTGGGGAAATAAATTGTGAATCTTTTTCCCCCATGTGTGTGCTTTCACTCTCCATACTCATAACATCGACCTCCTCGGAGGAAGAGCATTGAAGTAATGGAGTGCTCTCTCCCCGGGCGGAAGAAACCGCAGAGCGTGCTTCCGACACCGGGGGGAGAGCGCTGGATCTTCCGGGTAAGGAAGGAGAAAAGGCCAAGGGACCCGTCTCCAACCCCTCCGAAAGATCCTTCTGCGATCCCCAGAAATGCATTCTCCGCGCCGCCTCGGCAGACGCGGGTCCTGATCCCTGAGGATCGCGAGCCTGCCCACTCTTTACATCAAAGAGTGACAGGCGAGAGCGGAGCATGCGGAGCGGTAGCATTTCACAGTGTTGACACTCAGCCTCCTCGAAGGCTGAGACCGCATGCTCCACTCCCAAACAAATGACACAAAGCTCGTGTGTGTCCCCACCCGTTAAATAACGCGGGCAGGGAGGAACACACTGTTTGTACATTTGTTTCGCCATAACGTTTCCGAATAAATTGCAACAGACAACAATAAATAGACAGAGACAGTATAACACAGATCGCTTGCTGAGGCAACAGAAGCTAATGCCGGTTTGCACCGGATGTGCTTTTATCATTTCCTGGTCATGACGTCACCCGCCCGTGACGCTCATTCTTTCCATTGGACTAGTTGACATAGATGCTTCAGACGCAGTCACGCTGGGGGCGTTCCCATGGCGTCGATCGACGCATCGTTGAGTTCCCTTCGTAAGGGAACTCATTTACACTGGAAGACAGATCCACTTCAGAGAATCACAGAGAAAACTCATTTACACTGAAAGACAGATCCACTTTAGAGAATCATTGAGAAAACTCATTTACACTGAAAGACAGATCCACTTCAGAGAATCACAGAGAAAACTCATTTACACTGAAAGACAGATCCACTTTAGAGAATCATTGAGAAAACTCATTTACACTGAAAGACAGATCCACTTCAGAGAATCACTGAGAAAACTCATTTACACTGGAAGACAGATCCACTTCAGAGAATCACTGAGAAAACTCATTTACACTGAAAGACAGATCCACTTCAGAGAATCACAGAGAAAACTCATTTACACTGAAAGACAGATCCACTTCAGAGAATCACAGAGAAAACTCACTTACACTGAAAGACAGATCCACTTCAGAGAATCACAGAGAAAACTCATTTACACTGAAAGACAGATCCACTTCAGAGAATCACAGAGAAAACTCATTTACACTGAAAGACAGATCCACTTCAGAGAATCACAGAGAAAACTCATTTACACTGAAAGACAGATCCACTTTAGAGAATCATTGAGAAAACTCACATACACTGAAAGACAGATCCACTTCATAGAATCACAGAGAAAACTCATTTACACTGAAAGACAGATCCACTTCAGAGAATCAAAGAGAAAACTCATTTACACTGAAAGACAGATCCACTTCAGAGAATCACTGAGAAAACTCATTTACACTGAAAGACAGATCCACTTCAGAGAATCAAAGAGAAAACTCATTTACACTGAAAGACAGATCCACTTCAGAGAATCACAGAGAAAACTCATTTACACTGAAAGACAGATCCACTTTAGAGAATCATTGAGAAAACTCATTTACACTGAAAGACAGATCCACTTCAGAGAATCACAGAGAAAACTCATTTACACTGAAAGACAGATCCACTTCAGAGAATCACTGAGAAAACTCACTTACACTGAAAGACAGATCCACTTCAGAGAATCACTGAGAAAACTCACTTACACTGAAAGACAGATCCACTTCAGAGAATCACAGAGAAAACTCATTTACACTGAAAGACAGATCCACTTCTGAGAATCACTGAGAAAACTCATTTACACTGAAAGACAGATCCACTTCAGAGAATCACAGAGAAAACTCATTTACACTGAAAGACAGATCCACTTCAGAGAATCACAGAGAAAACTTGCTCAAAACTTGTGAAGGTTCTGCTCATTCAGCTCCTAAAATCAAATCAAATCCTTGTTTTAGGGAACACTAAAAAACTGAAAATAATTCAATATGGAATTAAATTATTCTATTTAATTTAAACAAAAACAGCTTTTAAATCATCGTTTTTCCTTTATAACCATTAAAATGTAAATATATGCATATTTTCCAATGGATGTTTGAAAAAATCTTTTGCATTAAACACATAATATGACGTAACAGGTATGGTGTTATCTGTCCTATAGACACGTAAATGACAGCAGTGTTGGGAAAGTTACTTTTAAAAGTAATTGCTGACGAGACGACAGCTTAATGCTCATTGGTTTAAACAAACGTGATGTATTGTACTCTTTTAAAATGTTTGATATCATGTATTTATGTGTTTCAATTATGTGTGAATATTCCTAATCTGTCTGACAGTGTGATCTATCTATTGGATCTATATTTATCTTATCTATATTTATATCTCTATTGCTTTCATATTTCTAAAAATATATAAAAATATGTGTGATGTATCTGCCATGAGCCTTAGGAAATCACAACAAACAAATTAGTCCATCGCCACAAAACAGGGAGCAAAGTGGTCTTCAATTTTGACAGTCTTTATTGAATCTTGCTTACTCAAGGAAAAAAGAGAGGAAAAGGAGGGAATATTTGTAACAGTTAAAAAAGATCCAAAAATTATATTTCATTCGGGTTACATCAGAGGAAATGGCCAGTATTCAAAAAGGGCATAATTGAGCTTGAGCCTCTCAAACTGGCAGAGGACCAAAATCAGCACCACCTTCCAGGGTACAATAAGAAACAAGACTCTCACTAGACAATACATACTGGTGGCCAGCACCATGAAAACAAAAAAGGGGAAACAAAACCATACAAATTCAGTGACAACACAATTCATACAAACAATTCATACAAAATTTATACAAACAGTGACAACACAAACCCTGGAATGAACACAACAAATGTAACTAAATTTAGAGCCATGGATAAATTTTAGTTAATGCAAAAAGAATTCCATTAAACAAAAGTCACATTGATCAGGGCATCACATTTTCCTATGTCAAATACATCAAAGTTTCTCACTTCCTTTAGAATTCCCACAAAAACAGATCAACTTCCTGTTTGAATCTCTTTGTCACTAGGCTGGTCCATTCCCACAACACCTCAGGTACTAAACATTTCAAGTCATCTTAATTACAAAATGAACTTTGACAATTTTAGTTATGCTTTTAAAAATCACATTTTAGCCAAAGAGGAATTTTAACTGGTTTTAATGTTTTAACCTTAAGCCAAATAACTAAGCCCGTGCACTGACTCAGTACAATGACAAATACAGATCTTTAACCAAACCAATATAGTAATGTAATTTTATTTATTGATCAATGCAAATATTAGTGTATAAGAATTGTGTGGCATAAATCTTGGCCATCACACATCCCCACCTAAGATCTCGAGCTGGTAAGCTGGAGAGATGAAGTCAGCAGTGCTATTACTTTTCCCGGGCACTTGCTGGATGTTAAACTTATAAGGCTGCATAGAAAGGTACCAGCGGGTAATTCTAACATTGGTATCCTGCATTCTGTCCATCCACTGTAATGGTCGATGATCAGTTTCAATGGAAACGTAAGATTTTATTTTGATATAATGTTTTGGAGTAAAACTAAACATTTCTCAAAATGAAAATATTCTAATAAAATACTTGGTTATTGCCCACCACTGTACGTAATTATAGGTGCACATTCACACAATGTACAAACTACAGTGTTTGTAACTAACCCTTTAAAACGTTATTAAATAAAGTTTGTTCTTCCGTCAAAAGAATGACTCAATGTGGAAATGGTAGCGTAAGTATGACTTGTCTTGTGGCAAAACTCCAATCAAAATGCAGTGAGAGGAGAGCCAGCTCCACCCCTAGGATCTGGAACTAGGACCGGAGACTGAGGTGGATCAAGGAGCAGGCAAAGTAGGTGACCAGGGGGGAGCTGGAGACCACCACATCAGATCAGACAGGACTGAAGACGCCCACGGCGGAGCAGAGGACCACTTGCGGGAGCAGGCGAGGATGGAGTCCCCCAGAGCAGAGCAGACAGGGCAGGAGACCACCATGGTGGATCTGCCAGGGCTGACCGACAGCACAGACAGGGGGTTCAAAAACTGCCTTCTTGGCCATAACAGGGCTGGTATGGAGTTCAAGAGTGACTTTCATGGTCACGTCAGGGCAGACAGGAAGTCTGACGCCCAGGAATCGCCTTAACAGCTTCAGATAGCAACATTCAATTTGCCTGGAAACACTGATGTGGTGTCCATGATGGCTGGAGACTCTGGCGTGGCGTCCATGTTGTGAACAGGCTCTGGTGTGGGGATAACCGGACAGAAAGGTCCTGAAAGCACTGGACTAGTGATTCTCATAACTGGACTTGCTGCCATCAAAGTTGGAATTGCTGGAGACTTTGATGGGACAAGCTCCATGGCCATCGGAGCTTGATGCATACAGCCCCCCAAAAAAATGTCTAGGGGAGGCATCCTCCTCAATCACCCCAAGAGTATAGCATAGTCCATGTATATACTTCCTGCTTAGCTACTGTTCGGATGCTCTTGCTTACTGCTCCGCACTTTGCTCTATCGCTTTAATATTTTCCGATTCTATCTCCTAATTTTAACTTCAGGGAAATCAGCACAGTCCTCAAATGACAAAGCTTGGATTACTACAAAAATGCAGAATTATTTTATCCGACCAGCCTCCCACTGAAAGCCATCAGCTTACATTCTGAGGAAGGGAAAACACAAGGATAAGAAAGGATAAGATAAGAAAGAAAATGCCTCTTCTAGAATCTACTTGCTGCACAAACTGCCACAAACCTTTCCAAAGGATTGCAGTTCTTGAAACAAAACCACCAAACCAGACGGAACACAAAGCAGAGCTTCGTCATGGTTCAGCATACAGCCGGTGAGTCCCATGCATCTAGTGCTCCTCGACAGGCTATACTGAGTGTAGAGAAACAAGCCGATCAACACACTAATGGATGGCACAAACAGGGAGCGAGACCCAAAGGCACTCGAGACATCAGATTGTCACGAGCATCACATATTGCTGCAGTAGCATCCTCTACCCCAGATACGGCTCTGACAAGGATTGCAAACACTGGTCTCCTACCACCGCCTATACATCTCGAGAACAGATTTGAAGTATTAACTCCACTTAGACTTCAGTGCATTACCACCGCGGGTGTGCATTATTTTTCTAATAATTCAATGTCCGAATATATTTTTGAATATACATGTAATTAGTGTCTCTACATCCGAGCTGCAGCTCAATTTCTTGTTCTTCTCTCTCTCACACAAAACATTTTATTTGAAATGTTAATTTGTAACATGTGTAGACAAGCTACTTTAATGAAAAAGAAAGAAATAATACTGAGTCTGTCTGTCAGTCTAGCTTCATATCTATGTATAATGTAATGTAATGAAGATATTCCTTAATCTTCTTGAAATGTCTGTATGGTGTCATTTATAAACACCGTGATCAGAATGTCACATGTTCTTGTTCTTCAGACACTGTACACTATGGGTCAGTTGTGTTCCTGTGCAGAGAGTCATGTGACGCCACACAGAGTCTAGCTTCCTGTGCAGAGAGTCATGTGACGCCACACAGAGTCTAGCTTCCTGTGCAGAGAGTCATGTGACGCCACACAGAGTCTAGCTTCCTGTGAAGAGAGTCATGTGACGCCACACAGAGTCTAGCTTCCTGTGAAGAGAGTCATGTGACGCCACACAGAGTCTAGCTTCCTGTGCAGAGAGTCATGTGACGCCACACAGAGTCTAGCTTCCTGTGCAGAGAGTCATGTTACACCACACGTTTTCCTTCCAGCTTTGATGAAGGGAATGATAAACCTCGACATGCAGGTATCACTTTTACTTTAAAGACACTGACATTGGTCGTGCATAGTATAATATGTAAATATGATATACAACACAACATGATGATTGTAGTGTGATTATGAGTGTAGTTGTATCTGTATAAACTGCAGAAATGGTTGGTTTCACTTTCATATTTGTCAGAGAACCAAAAACAACACAAGATTGTGCGTCTAACATTTGGTAAATTTTAAGTGCAAAATGTGCAATAGTATTCAGTGGTGATGAAGTGTAAAGGTAAAGCTTTTATTACTGTTGCAAACATTTTTATTAAAAATTGTGCATGGTGCTTTGTGCTCTGTATTTAACCCATCCAAGATAGGGCACACACATTAGGAGAAGTGAGTAGAGAAAACACACACACACGCACGCAGGCACGCACACACACAAACACTAGGGGTGGCACGGTACATGAAAAAACATCCGAACCGTTCGGTTCGCTTGTCTCGGTTCGGTGCGTGTGTGCGTCGCACGGTTCGACGCATGCGCAGTGTAACCTCGTGCCCGTGACCTCAGACAGTGTGTTTACTTTTCGCGCGAAATAAGACATGTGTGGACATGACAATGGACATGCATATGAGGCTTGTTCGACTTGAACCGGTGCTGCACAGACCGATCGATGAATAACATCAAAGTACCGCGAGAGCAACAGCGCCGTATGCTTTTCAATCACTCTCGCGGTACTTTGATGTCATAAACCGATCGGTCTGTGCAGCGCCGTTTCAAGTCGAACAAGCCTAGAGACAGTAAAAGTGGAGTATGGAGTGCTGCAGGTCTCGTCACGTATAGAAATGGCAAGTGGGAGATATAAGGAAGGCTAACCGGAGTTGGAGGATGCGCCAGCGTCGTATAAGTCCGTGTGGGAACATTTTGGATTTCATGTTACCTATGATATTTAAAAATATACAGTGACACCAAGTTTAGATAAGAACTCCAGTCATATGTTTCCAAATACTGCACTTTAATTTCAAGTGAAAAAAATGTATCCTCACTCTCAGGGAATAGAAGCATTGTTGATACTGTTTTTGTGTTGAGGTTGAACTTATGTTTCACTTTATGGTTATGCCTTTGCTATTGTTATAGCCTCATTATAGGCAATGATGTGTAACATATTTTGACTTATTTAAAAGATAGTGCTTTAAGAGTTCCTCTCTTTTTCTATTAAAAGATAAACATTTTGTAAGAGCTACACTGAAGTTGACAGTTTGATAAATGCAAGTTAATTTTAATCTTTGTGTGCTAAAAATGCATATAAGTCCCTGTAGAGATAGCAATACACATTCTCCTTTTTTGCCAAATAAACAAAAGCATTTCATCAATGTCTTCTTTCTTGCTGTATCAAAATGTCACCTAGCTTTCCTCAGAGATGGTCTCAATAATGTGCTTAAAGTCAAGTCAAATTCAGTTTGTGCATGATTACATGATATACATTTTTTTTTAATACTGTATCCTGAATTGTGGATAATTAAGCTATAGCCTATATCATATGCTGAAGTACATTTCTGGAGTGTTAAAGGTTAAAAGAAAAAATAACAACAAGAACCGTACAGAACCGAAAACCGTGACCCTAAAACCGTGATACGAACCGAACCGTGGGTTTTGTGAACCGTGCAACACCCCTAACAAACACACACACACACACACACACACACACACACACACACACACACACACACACACACACACACACACACACACACACACACACACACACACACACACACACACACACACACACACAAGGAGCAGTAGGCATCCATTTTTTCTGTGGCGCCCGGGGAGCGATATTTTTTTCCCAGGATGGTAGGGGAAGGTACCGCCTGTTTCGCCTCTGATTGGCTACAAGGGCTCTCCTCCTTCCTCCAAAAAAAATATTGCTCCTGGGGATTGTTTTATGATTAAAATAAATATTTTCAGTTATTATATATCTTGAGCATATGAGTTTATATAGATGATCAGATCCACAGAAACACCCCAAAAAAAATCATTCTGTTTTTTTTTTTTTTTTTATGTGTGTGATTTGAAGAAAAATATCTTACATACATAACAGTATATTAAAATAAATCTTTTGGGCATAGTGTGTGTGGTGACATGATCTC
Source organism: Gila orcuttii (assembly GCA_026230005.1). NCBI lineage: Eukaryota > Metazoa > Chordata > Actinopteri > Cypriniformes > Leuciscidae > Gila > Gila orcuttii. Next base: position 923,030 of record JAPDVR010000007.1, read on the forward strand.
ATTAGTGTGTGTTAATGAAGTAAATCTCTGGCAGGACGATGAAGAGACACACGTACGTCAGGAGTAGAAGATCATCGACTGAAGACTGAAGACAACAGAATATCATCATGTCCAGCAGAGAAAGCAGAGGTGAACGTTTGATCTATGAATCATATTAATAGTTGAATCAACATCAGTCATATCGGTTAGCCATCTCGTTTAAACAGTGATAGTTTAACTGAGAGATGTGGACGTTTGCAGGTTAGTATACAGTGACACTTCAGATACGAGCGTCTGCTACACAAATACAACATCTGAAGTTCATTTGAGAAGTTTCTGTTGGTGATGTTCATGAATGTTTGTGAAATATCAGCAGCATCGTTGTTTCTATAAGTTGTAAGTTATGATGTATAATGTTCATAGATTCCTATTAATTGTGAAACACTGTTTCTAAATGACATTAATTACAATGAAGGCTGAGATTTAAAATAAAGCTGATAAAACATGATAAAAAAGACCGTATACCAGAGTTTGTGTTCTAACTTTACGTCAAAAATCATCTAACATTTAGATCTGTTTAGGTCTCACATTTATTGCTATTTAAAAACAACATGAAAAAGTGAAAGACAGCAGAAGCTCATCCTGATCCTGCTAATGCTAATGCTGATGGATCGTGGCTTACAGTATTATGCCTTTTTCCTTCATTTGGGTCTCTATCTCTAATCATGCCTGTTCCTGTGGTTTATATTTACCGCGGTAACATCCAGTCAAATCCAGTCTCCTTCATTTATATTGCCCTTTTTACAATAAAGATTGTTTCAAATCAGTTTTACAGTGATAATAGGAAAATAATGCAACAAAGTTTGTTTTGGCTTTTACAGCAGATATAGCAGAAAGTTATTGTCCAGCTTAAGATTTTGATTTATTTCTGTTGTAAAAATCATTAGTTATTAACTTAGGGGCTGTTTACACAACACCGTTTTAAACTGAAAACAGAAAACTTAATGCATTCTGGCCGTTCATTTACACGACTACGGCATTATGGTGGCCTGAGAACGCAAACTTTGAAAACGATACCGTTATCATCATGTGTAAACTACAGAAACGTGAATCTGTGTAAATGGTGACGCATGCACTTTAGTCTATAGACATGCGTGTTTGAATGCGTGTGTGCAGGCGCATGGTCTTTCTTGGCATGATTAATAATATAGCGCTTTTAGTTGTTTCCGTAGATCCATATGAACTTGAATCATTTTAACGTTTTCATCAGTACAGAGAAAAAAACCTTTGTTGTGAAAAAACCTTTTGTTGTGTCAATGAGGCCTTCGCAGGGGATAATGTCCCGGATGCCAATCCTGGAAACCAATCCATTCTCCTTTTGCCTGAGTATTAGTATCAGACTACATTTCCCAGCAACCCACATACCTGGACTGAATACACACACACACCTGGACTGAATACACACACACACCTGGACTGATTACACACACAGCTGAACTCATTTCACAGGCCATGTAAGCCCTGAGCACAACAAGCTCAGTGCAAAGTCTGAGCGTTTCCCCTGGACTTAGAGATGGGCAGATGAAGCCTCATGAAAGCACTGACGCTTTCCCCTGATTGTTCCGGGAATAGATTCAAAGCTTTGAGAGTGTCGAAAACAGCGCCATCTGGTGTTTACCAAAAATAAAGCAGCCAAAACCCTGTGATAGAAGCTTCGTCAGACAAAGCAGCCGCATGTAACGATTGAAGTCCAGCAGAGGCAGTGTGGTGAGGACACAAACGCTATTTACTTACAAAAAGAACACAGTCAAACATAGAACAAAAACATGGCAAGGCATGAAAACTCAAAACTAAGACAGGGACATGGACAGGGACAGGAACATGAACAGGGACATGGACATGGACATGGACAGGGACAGGGACAGGGACAGGGACAGGGACAGGGACAGGAACATGAACATAAACAGGGACAGGGACATAGACAGGGACAGGGACATGAACATGAACATGAACAGGGACAGGGACAGGGACAGGGACAGGGACATGAACATGAACATGAACAGGGACAGGGACAGGGACAGGGACATGAACATGAAAAGGGACAGGGACAGGGACAGGGACATGAACAGGGACAGGGACATAGACAGGGACATGAACATGGACAGGGACATGAACATGGACAGGGACATGAACAGGGACATGAACATGAACAGGGACAGGGACATGAACAGGGACAGGGACAGGGACAGGGACATGAACATGAACAGGGACAGGGACAGGGACATGAACAGGGACAGGGACATGAACAGGGACAGGGACAGTGACAGTGACAGGGACATGAACAGGGACATGGACAGTGACAGTGACAGGGACATGAACAGGGACAGGGACAAGAACAGGGACAGGGACATGAACAGGGACATGGACAGGGACAGGGACATGGACAGGGACATGAACAGGGACATGGACAGGGACATGGACAGGGACAGGGACAGGGACATGAACAGGGACATGGACAGGGACATGAACATGAACATGAACATGAACAGGGACAGGGACATGAACATGAACATGAACATGAACAGGGACAGGGACAGGGACAGGGACATGAACAGGGACATGAACAGGGACAGGGACATGAACATGAACAGGGACAGGGACAGGGACATGGACAGGGACAGGGACAGGGACATGAACATGAACAGGAACAGGGACATGGACAGGGACATGAACATGAACAGGGACAGGGACATGAACAGGGACATGGACAGGGACATGAACATGAACATGAACATGAACAGGGACAGGGACAGGGACATGAACATGAACAGGGACATGAACAGGGACAGGGACATGGACATGAACATGAACAGGGACAGGGACAGGGACATGAACATGAACAGGGACATGAACAGGGACAGGGACAGGGACAGGGACATGAACAGGGACAGGGACAGGGACAGGGACATGGACATGAACATGAACAGGGACATGAACATGAACAGGGACAGGGACAGGGACATGAACATGAACATGAACAGGGACATGAACAGGGACATGAACAGGGACAGGGACATGGACATGAACATGAACAGGGACATGAACAGGGACAGGGACATGAACAGGGACAGGGACAGGGACATGAACAGGGACAGTGACAGGGACATGGACATGAACATGAACAGGGACATGGACAGGGACAGTGACAGGGACAGGGACAGGGACAGGGACATGAACAGGGACAGGGACAGGGACATGGACATGGACATGAACAGGGACAGGGACATGAACAGGGACAGGGACATGAACAGGGACATGAACAGGGACATGAACATGAACAGGGACATGAACAGGGACAGGGACATGAACATGAACAGGGACAGTGACAGGGACAGGGACATGAACAGGGACAAGGAAAGGGACATGAACATGAACAGGGACAGGGACAGGGACATGGACAGGGACAGGGACAGGGACATGAACATGGACAGGGACATGAACATGAACAGGGACAGGGACATGAACAGGGACAGGGACATGAACAGGGACAGGGACAGTGACAGGGACATGAACAGGGACATGGACAGGGACAGTGACAGTGACAGGGACATGAACAGGGACAGGGACAAGAACAGGGACAGAGACATGAACAGGGACATGGACAGGGACATGAACAGGGACATGGACAGGGACAGGGACAGGGACATGGACAGGGACAGGGACATGGACATGGACAGGGACATGAACATGAACATGAACAGGGACAGGGACATGAACATGAACAGGGACAGGGACATGAACAGGGACAGGGACATGAACATGAACATGAACAGGGACAGGGACATGAACAGGGACAGGGACAGGGACAGGGACATGAACATGAACAGGGACATGAACAGGGACATGAACAGGGACAGTGACATGGACATGAACAGGGACATGAACAGGGACAGGGACATGAACATGAACAGGGACATGAACAGGGACAGGGACAGGGACAGGGACATGAACATGAACAGGGACATGAACAGGGACATGAACAGGGACAGGGACATGGACATGAACATGAACAGGGACATGAACATGAACAGGGACAGGGACAGGGACAGGGACATGAACATGAACAGGGACATGAACAGGGACAGGGACATGGACATGAACATGAACAGGGACATAAACAGGGACAGGGACATGAACAGGGACAGGGACATGGACAGGGACAGTGACAGGGACAGGGACATGAACATGAACAGGGACATGGACAGGGACAGTGACAGGGACAGGGACAGGGACATGAACATGAACAGGGACATGGACATGAACAGGGACAGGGACATGAACAGGGACAGGGACATGAACAGGGACAGGGACATGAACAGGGACATGAACATGAACAGGGACAGGGACATGAACATGAACATGAACATGAACAGGGACAGGGACAGTGACAGGGACATAAACAGGGACAAGGAAAGGGACATGAACATGAACAGGGACAGGGACATGGACAGGGACTTGAACATGGACAGGGACATGAACATGAACAGGGACAGGGACATGAACAGGGACAGGGACATGAACAGGGACAGTGACAGGGACATGAACAGGGACATGAACAGGGACAGTGACAGTGACAGGGACATGAACAGGGACAGGGACATGAACAGGGACAGGGACATGAACAGGGACATGAACATGAACAGGGACATGAACATGAACAGGGACAGGGACATGAACATGAACATGAACATGAACATGAACAGGGACAGGGACAGTGACAGGGACAGGGACAGGGACATGAACAGGGACAAGGAAAGGGACATGAACATGAACAGGGACAGGGACAGGGACATGAACATGAACATGAACAGGGACAGGGACAGGGACAGGGACATGAACATGAACATGAAAAGGGACAGGGACAGGGACATGAACAGGGACAGGGACATAGACAGGGACATGAACATGGACAGGGACATGAACATGGACAGGGACATGAACAGGGACATGAACATGAACAGGGACAGGGACATGAACAGGGACAGGGACATGAACATGAACAGGGACAGGGACAGGGACATGAACAGGGACAGGGACATGAACAGGGACAGGGACAGTGACAGTGACAGTGACAGGGACATGAACAGGGACATGGACAGTGACAGTGACAGGGACATGAACAGGGACAGGGACAAGAACAGGGACAGGGACAGGGACATGAACAGGGACATGGACAGGGACAGGGACATGGACAGGGACATGAACAGGGACATGGACAGGGACATGGACAGGGACAGGGACATGAACAGGGACATGGACAGGGACATGAACATGAACATGAACATGAACAGGGACAGGGACATGAACATGAACATGAACAGGGACAGGGACAGGGACAGGGACATGAACAGGGACATGAACAGGGACAGGGACATGAACATGAACAGGGACAGGGACAGGGACATGGACAGGGACAGGGACAGGGACATGAACATGAACAGGAACAGGGACATGGACAGGGACATGAACATGAACAGGGACAGGGACATGAACAGGGACATGGACAGGGACATGAACATGAACATGAACATGAACAGGGACAGGGACAGGGACAGGGACATGAACATGAACAGGGACATGAACAGGGACAGGGACATGGACATGAACATGAACATGAACAGGGACAGGGACAGGGACATGAACATGAACAGGGACATGAACAGGGACAGGGACAGGGACAGGGACATGAACAGGGACAGGGACATGGACATGAACATGAACAGGGACATGAACATGAACAGGGACAGGGACAGGGACATGAACATGAACAGGGACATGAACAGGGACATGAACAGGGACAGGGACATGGACATGAACATGAACAGGGACATGAACAGGGACAGGGACATGAACAGGGACAGGGACAGGGACATGAACAGGGACAGTGACAGGGACATGGACATGAACATGAACAGGGACATGGACAGGGACAGTGACAGGGACAGGGACAGGGACATGAACAGGGACAGGGACAGGGACATGGACATGGACATGAACAGGGACAGGGACATGAACAGGGACAGGGACATGAACAGGGACATGAACAGGGACATGAACATGAACAGGGACATGAACAGGGACAGGGACATGAACATGAACAGGGACAGGGACAGTGACAGGGACAGGGACATGAACAGGGACAAGGAAAGGGACATGAACATGAACAGGGACAGGGACATGGACAGGGACAGGGACAGGGACATGAACATGGACAGGGACATGAACATGAACAGGGACAGGGACATGAACAGGGACAGGGACATGAACAGGGACAGGGACAGTGACAGGGACATGAACAGGGACATGGACAGGGACAGTGACAGTGACAGGGACATGAACAGGGACAGGGACAAGAACAGGGACAGAGACATGAACAGGGACATGGACAGGGACATGAACAGGGACATGGACAGGGACAGGGACATGGACAGGGACAGGGACATGGACATGGACAGGGACATGAACATGAACATGAACAGGGACAGGGACATGAACATGAACATGAACAGGGACAGGGACATGAACAGGGACAGGGACATGAACATGAACATGAACAGGGACAGGGACATGAACAGGGACAGGGACAGGGACAGGGACATGAACATGAACAGGGACATGAACAGGGACATGAACAGGGACAGTGACATGGACATGAACAGGGACATGAACAGGGACAGGGACATGAACATGAACAGGGACATGAACAGGGACAGGGACAGGGACAGGGACATGAACATGAACAGGGACATGAACAGGGACATGAACAGGGACAGGGACATGGACATGAACAGGGACATGAACATGAACAGGGACAGGGACAGGGACATGAACATGAACAGGGACATGAACAGGGACAGGGACATGGACATGAACATGAACAGGGACATAAACAGGGACAGGGACATGAACAGGGACAGGGACATGGACAGGGACAGTGACAGGGACATGAACATGAACAGGGACATGGACAGGGACAGTGACAGGGACAGGGACAGGGACATGAACATGAACAGGGACATGGACATGAACAGGGACAGGGACATGAACAGGGACAGGGACATGAACAGGGACAGGGACATGAACAGGGACATGAACATGAACAGGGACAGGGACATGAACATGAACATGAACAGGGACAGGGACAGTGACAGGGACAGGGACATGAACAGGGACAAGGAAAGGGACATGAACATGAACAGGGACAGGGACATGGACAGGGACTTGAACATGGACAGGGACATGAACATGAACAGGGACAGGGACATGAACAGGGACAGGGACATGAACAGGGACAGTGACAGGGACATGAACAGGGACATGAACAGGGACAGTGACAGTGACAGGGACATGAACAGGGACAGGGACAGGGACATGAACAGGGACATGAACATGAACAGGGACATGAACATGAACAGGGACAGGGACATGAACATGAACATGAACATGAACAGGGACAGGGACAGTGACAGGGACAGGGACAGGGACATGAACAGGGACAAGGAAAGGGACATGAACATGAACAGGGACAGGGACAGGGACATGAACATGGACAGGGACAGGGACATGAACAGGGACATGAACAGGGACAGTGACAGTGACAGGGACATGAACAGGGACAGGGACAAGAACAGGGACAGAGACATGAACAGGGACATGGACAGGGACATGAACAGGGACATGGACAGGGACATGGACAGGGACATGAACAGGGACAGGGACATGGACAGGGACATGAACAGGGACATGAACATGAACATGAACATGAACAGGGACAGGGACAGGGACAGGGACATGAACATGAACATGAACAGGGACAGGGACATGAACAGGGACAGGGACAGGGACAGGGACATGAACATGAACAGGGACATAAACATGAACATGAACATGGACAGGGACATGAACATGAACAGGGACAGGGACATGGACAGGGACAGGGACATGAACATGAACAGGAACAGGGACAGGGACAGGGACATGGACAGGGACATGAACATGAACAGGGACAGGGACATGAACAGGGACAGGGACATGGACAGGGACATGAACATGAACATGAACAGGGACAGGGACAGGGACAGGGACATGAACATGAACAGGGACATGAACATGAACAGGGACAGGGACATGAACAGGGACAGGGACATGAACAGGGACAGTGACAGGGACATGAACAGGGACATGAACAGGGACAGTGACAGTAACAGGGACATGAACAGGGACAGGGACAAGAACAGGGACAGAGACATGAACAGGGACATGGACAGGGACATGAACAGGGACATGGACAGGGACAGGGACATGGACAGGGACAGGGACATGAACAGGGACAGGGACATGGACAGGGACATGAACATAAACAGGGACAGGGACATGAACATGAACATGAACATGAACATGAACAGGGACAGGGACAGGGACAGGGACATGAACAGGGACAGGGACAGGGACATGAACATGAACAGGGACAGGGACATGAACAGGGACAGTGACAGTGACAGGGACATGAACAGGGACAGGGACAGGGACAAGAACAGGGACAGAGACATGAACAGGGACATGGACAGGGACAGGGACATGAACAGGGACAGGGACAAGAACAGGGACAGAGACATGAACAGGGACATGGACAGGGACATGAACAGGGACATGGACAGGGACAGGGACATGGACAGGGACAGGGACATGAACAGGGACATGGACAGGGACATGAACATGAACATGAACAGGGACAGGGACATGAACATGAACAGGGACAGGGACATGAACAGGGACAGGGACATGAACATGAACATGAACAGGGACATGAACAGGGACAGGGACAGGGACATGAACATGAACAGGGACATGAACAGGGACATGAACAGGGACAGTGACATGGACATGAACAGGGACAGGGACATGAACATGAACAGGGACATGAACATGAACAGGGACAGGGACAGGGACAGGGACATGAACATGAACAGGGACATGAACAGGGACATGAACAGGGACAGGGACATGGACATGAACATGAACAGGGACAGGGACAGGGACAGGGACAGGGACATGAACATGAACAGGGACATGAACAGGGACATGAACAGGGACAGGGACATGGACATGGACATGAACAGGGACATGAACAGGGACAGGAACAGGGACATGAACAGGGACAGGGACATGGACAGGGACAGTGACATGAACATGAACAGGGACATGGACAGGGACAGTGACAGGGACAGGGACATGAACATGAACAGGGACAGGGACATGGACATGAACAGGGACAGGGACATGAACAGGGACAGGGACATGAACAGGGACAGGGACATGAACAGGGACATGAACATGAACAGGGACATGAACATGAACATGAACAGGGACAGGGACATGACCATGAACAGGGACAGGGACAGTGACAGGGACATGAACAGGGACAAGGAAAGGGACATGAACATGAACAGGGACAGGGACATGGACAGGGACATGGACATGAACATGGACAGGGACAGGGACATGAACATGAACAGGGACAGGGACTTGAACAGGGACAGGGACAGGGACAGGGACAGGGACATGAACAGGGACAGGGACAGGGACAGGGACAGTGACAGTGACAGGGACATGAACAGGGACATGAACAGTGACAGTGACAGTGACAGGGACATGAACAGGGACAGGGACAAGAACAGGGACAGAGACATGAACAGGGACATGGACAGGGACATGAACAGGGACATGGACAGGGACATGGACAGGGACATGAACAGGGACAGGGACATGGACAGGGACATGAACAGGGACAGGGACATGAACATGAACATGAACATGAACAGGGACAGGGACATGAACATGAACAGGGACAGGGACATGAACAGGGACAGGGACAGGGACATGAACAGGGACATAAACATGAACATGAACATGGACAGGGACATGAACAGGGACAGGGACATGGACAGGGACAGGGACAGGGACATGAACATGAACATGAACAGGAACAGGGACAGGGACAGGGACATGGACAGGGACATGAACATGAACAGGGACAGGGACATGAACAGGGACATGGACAGGGACATGAACATGAACATGAACAGGGACAGGGACATGAACATGAACAGGGACATGAACAGGGACATGAACAGGGACAGGGACATGGACATGAACATGAACAGGGACATGAACAGGGACAGGGACAGGGACATGAACATGAACAGGGACATGAACAGGGACAGGGACAGGGACAGGGACATGAACATGAACAGGGACATGAACAGGGACATGAACAGGGACAGGGACATGGACATGAACAGGGACATGAACATGAACAGGGACAGGGACATGAACAGGGACATGAACAGGGACATGAACAGGGACATGAACAGGGACAGGGACATGAACAGGGACAGGGACATGAACATGAACAGGGACAGGGACATGGACAGGGACAGTGACAGGGACAGGGACATGAACATGAACATGAACATGAACAGGGACAGGGACATGGACAGGGACAGTGACAGGGACAGGGACATGAACATGAACAGGGACAGGGACATGGACATGAACAGGGACAGGGACATGAACAGGGACAGGGACATGAACAGGGACAGGGACATGAACAGGGACATGAACATGAACAGGGACAGGGACATGAACATGAACAGGGACAGGGACAGGGACAGTGACAGGGACAGGGACATGAACAGGGACAAGGAAAGGGACATGAACATGAACAGGGACAGGGACATGGACAGGGACAGGGACATGAACATGAACATGAACATGGACAGGGACATGGACAGGGACAGGGACAGGGACATGAACATGAACAGGGACAGGGACAGGGACATGAACATGAACAGGGACAGGGACAGGGACATGAACATTAACATGAACAGGGACAGGGACAGGGATATGGACAGTGACAGGGACATGAACAGGGACAGGGACATGAACATGAACAGGGACATGAACAGGAACAGGAACAGGGACAGGGACAGGGACATGAACATGAACAGGGACATAAACATGAACATGAACATGGACAGGGACATGAACATGAACAGGGACAGGGACATGGACAGGGACAGGGACAGGGACATGAACATGAACATGAACATGAACAGGAACAGGGACAGGGACATGGACAGGGACATGAACATGAACAGGGACATGAACAGGGACAGGGACATGGACAGGGACATGAACATGAACATGAACAGGGACAGGGACAGGGACAGGGACATGAACATGAACAGGGACATGAACATGAACAGGGACAGGGACATGAACAGGGACAGGGACATGAATAGGGACAGGGACAGTGACAGGGACATGAACAGGGACATGAACAGGGACAGTGACAGTAACAGGGACATGAACAGGGACAGGGACAAGAACAGGGACAGAGACATGAACAGGGACATGGACAGGGACATGAACAGGGACAGGGACATGGACAGGGACAGGGACAGGGACATGAACAGGGACAGGGACATGGACAGGGACATGAACATGAACAGGGACAGGGACATGAACATGAACAGGGACAGGGACAGGGACATGAACATGAACATGAACAGGGACAGGGACATGAACATGAACAGGGACAGGGACATGAACAGGGACAGTGACAGTGACAGGGACATGAACAGGGACAGGGACAAGAACAGGGACAGAGACATGAACAGGGACATGGACAGGGACAGGGACATGAACAGGGACAGGGACAAGAACAGGGACAGAGACATGAACAGGGACATGGACAGGGACATGAACAGGGACATGGACAGGGACAGGGACATGGACAGGGACAGGGACATGAACAGGGACATGGACAGGGACATGAACATGAACATGAACATGAACATGAACATGAACATGAACAGGGACAGGGACATGAACATGAACATGAACATGAACATGAACAGGGACAGGGACATGAACAGGGACAGGGACATGAACATGAACATGAACAGGGACATGAACAGGGACAGGGACAGGGACATGAACATGAACAGGGACATGAACAGGGACATGAACAGGGACAGTGACATGGACATGAACAGGGACAGGGACATGAACATGAACAGGGACATGAACATGAACAGGGACAGGGACAGGGACAGGGACAGGGACATGAACATGAACAGGGACATGAACAGGGACATGGACAGGGACATGGACAGGGACATGAACAGGGACAGGGACATGGACAGGGACATGAACAGGGACAGGGACATGAACATGAACATGAACATGAACATGAACATGAACATGAACAGGGACAGGGACAGGGACATGAACATGAACAGGGACAGGGACATGAACAGGGACAGGGACAGGGACATGAACAGGGACATAAACATGAACATGAACATGGACAGGGACATGAACAGGGACAGGGACATGGACAGGGACAGGGACAGGGACAGGGACATGAACATGAACATGAACAGGAACAGGGACAGGGACAGGGACATGGACAGGGACATGAACATGAACAGGGACAGGGACATGAACAGGGACATGGACAGGGACATGAACATGAACATGAACAGGGACAGGGACATGAACATGAACAGGGACATGGACATGAACATGAACAGGGACATGAACAGGGACAGGGACAGGGACAGGGACATGAACATGAACAGGGACATGAACAGGGACAGGGACAGGGACAGGGACAGGGACATGAACATGAACAGGGACATGAACAGGGACATGAACAGGGACAGGGACATGGACATGAACAGGGACATGAACATGAACAGGGACAGGGACAGGGACATGAACAGGGACATGAACAGGGACATGAACAGGGACATGAACAGGGACAGGGACATGAACAGGGACAGGGACATGAACATGAACAGGGACAGGGACATGGACAGGGACAGTGACAGGGACAGGGACATGAACATGAACATGAACATGAACATGAACAGGGACAGGGACATGGACAGGGACAGTGACAGGGACAGGGACAGGGACATGAACATGAACAGGGACAGGGACATGGACATGAACAGGGACAGGGACATGAACAGGGACAGGGACATGAACAGGGACAGGGACATGAACAGGGACAGGGACATGAACATGAACAGGGACAGGGACAGTGACAGGGACAGGGACATGAACAGGGACAAGGAAAGGGACATGAACATGAACAGGGACAGGGACATGGACAGGGACAGGGACATGAACATGAACATGAACATGGACAGGGACATGGACAGGGACAGGGACAGGGACATGAACATGAACAGGGACAGGGACAGGGACAGGGACATGAACATGAACAGGGACAGGGACATGAACATTAACATGAACAGGGACAGGGACAGGGATATGGACAGTGACAGGGACATGAACAGGGACAGGGACATGAACATGAACAGGGACATGAACAGGAACAGGAACAGGGACAGGGACAGGGACATGAACATGAACAGGGACATAAACATGAACATGAACATGGACAGGGACATGAACATGAACAGGGACAGGGACATGGACAGGGACAGGGACAGGGACATGAACATGAACATGAACATGAACAGGAACAGGGACAGGGACATGGACAGGGACATGAACATGAACAGGGACATGAACAGGGACAGGGACATGGACAGGGACATGAACATGAACATGAACAGGGACAGGGACAGGGACAGGGACAGGGACAGGGACAGGGACATGAACATGAACAGGGACATGAACATGAACAGGGACAGGGACATGAACAGGGACAGGGACATGAACAGGGACAGGGACAGTGACAGGGACATGAACAGGGACATGAACAGTGACAGTAACAGGGACATGAACAGGGACAGGGACAAGAACAGGGACAGAGACATGAACAGGGACATGGACAGGGACATGAACAGGGACAGGGACATGGACAGGGACAGGGACAGGGACATGAACAGGGACAGGGACATGGACAGGGACATGAACATGAACAGGGACAGGGACATGAACATGAACAGGGACAGGGACAGGGACATGAACAGGGACAGGGACATGAACATGAACAGGGACAGGGACATGAACAGGGACAGTGACAGTGACAGGGACATGAACAGGGACAGGGACAAGAACAGGGACAGAGACATGAACAGGGACATGGACAGGGACAGGGACATGAACAGGGACAGGGACAAGAACAGGGACAGAGACATGAACAGGGACATGGACAGGGACATGAACAGGGACATGGACAGGGACAGGGACATGGACAGGGACAGGGACATGAACAGGGACATGGACAGGGACATGAACATGAACATGAACATGAACAGGGACAGGGACATGAACATGAACATGAACAGGGACAGGGACATGAACAGGGACAGGGACATGAACATGAACATGAACAGGGACATGAACAGGGACAGGGACAGGGACATGAACATGAACAGGGACATGAACAGGGACATGAACAGGGACAGTGACATGGACATGAACAGGGACAGGGACATGAACATGAACAGGGACATGAACATGAACAGGGACAGGGACATGAACATGAACAGGGACATGAACAGGGACATGAACAGGGACAGGGACATGGACATGAACATGAACAGGGACATGAACATGAACAGGGACAGGGACAGGGACATGAACATGAACAGGGACATGAACAGGGACATGAACAGGGACAGGGACATGGACATGAACATGAACAGGGACATGAACAGGGACAGGGACAGGGACATGAACAGGGACAGGGACATGGACAGTGACATGAACATGAACAGGGACATGGACAGGGACAGTGACAGGGACAGGGACATGAACATGAACAGGGACAGGGACATGGACATGAACAGGGACAGGGACATGAACAGGGACAGGGACATGAACAGGGACAGGGACATGAACAGGGACATGAACATGAACAGGGACATGAACATGAACATGAACAGGGACAGGGACATGACCATGAACAGGGACAGGGACAGTGACAGGGACAGGGACATGAACAGGGACAAGGAAAGGGACATGAACATGAACAGGGACAGGGACATGGACAGGGACATGGACATGAACATGGACAGGGACAGGGACATGAACATGAACAGGGACAGGGACTTGAACAGGGACAGGGACAGGGACATGAACAGGGACAGGGACAGGGACAGTGACAGTGACAGGGACATGAACAGGGACATGAACAGGGACAGTGACAGTGACAGGGACATGAACAGGGACAGGGACAAGAACAGGGACAGAGACATGAACAGGGACATGGACAGGGACATGAACAGGGACATGGACAGGGACAGGGACATGGACAGGGACATGAACAGGGACAGGGACATGGACAGGGACATGAACAGGGACAGGGACATGAACATGAACATGAACATGAACATGAACAGGGACAGGGACAGGGACAGGGACATGAACATGAACAGGGACAGGGACATGAACAGGGACAGGGACAGGGACATGAACAGGGACATAAACATGAACATGAACATGGACAGGGACATGAACATGAACAGGGACAGGGACATGGACAGGGACAGGGACAGGGACATGAACATGAACATGAACATGAACATGAACAGGAACAGGGACAGGGACATGGACAGGGACATGAACATGAACAGGGACATGAACAGGGACAGGGACATGGACAGGGACATGAACATGAACATGAACAGGGACAGGGACATGAACATGAACAGGGACATGAACAGGGACATGAACAGGGACAGGGACATGGACATGAACATGAACAGGGACATGAACAGGGACAGGGACAGGGACATGAACATGAACAGGGACATGAACAGGGACAGGGACAGGGACAGGGACATGAACATGAACAGGGACATGAACAGGGACATGAACAGGGACAGGGACATGGACATGAACATGAACAGGGACATGAACATGAACAGGGACAGGGACAGGGACATGAACAGGGACATGAACAGGGACATGAACAGGGACAGGGACATGAACAGGGACAGGGACATGAACATGAACAGGGACAGGGACATGGACAGGGACAGTGACAGTGACAGGGACAGGGACATGAACATGAACATGAACAGGGACAGGGACATGGACAGGGACAGTGACAGGGACAGGGACATGAACATGAACAGGGACAGGGACAGGGACATGGACATGAACAGGGACAGGGACATGAACAGGGACAGGGACATGAACAGGGACAGGGACATGAACAGGGACATGAACATGAACAGGGACAGGGACATGAACATGAACAGGGACAGGGACAGTGACAGGGACAGGGACAGGGACAGGGACATGAACAGGGACAAGGAAAGGGACATGAACATGAACAGGGACAGGGACATGGACAGGGACAGGGACATGAACATGAACATGGACAGGGACATGGACAGGGACAGGGACAGGGACATGAACATGAACAGGGACAGGGACAGGGACAGGGACATGAACATGAACAGGGACAGGGACAGGGACATGAACATTAACATGAACAGGGACAGGGACAGGGACAGGGACATGGACAGTGACAGGGACATGAACAGGGACAGGGACATGAACATGAACAGGGACATGAACAGGGACAGGGACATGAACAGGGACAGGGACATGAACATGAACAGGGACATGAACAGGGACAGGGACAGGGACATGAACAGGGACAGGGACATGGACAGGGACATGAACAGGGACAGGGACAGTGACATGAACAGGGACATGAACAGGGACATGAACATGAACATGAACATGAACAGGGACAGGGACATGACCATGAACAGGGACAGGGACAGTGACAGGGACAGGGACATGAACAGGGACAAGGAAAGGGACATGAACATGAACAGGGACAGGGACATGGACAGGGACATGGACATGAACATGGACAGGGACAGGGACATGAACATGAACAGGGACAGGGACTTGAACAGGGACAGGGACAGGGACAGGGACATGAACAGGGACAGGGACAGGGACAGGGACAGTGACAGTGACAGGGACATGAACAGGGACATGAACAGGGACAGTGACAGTGACAGGGACATGAACAGGGACAGGGACAAGAACAGGGACAGAGACATGAACAGGGACATGGACAGGGACATGAACAGGGACATGGACAGGGACAGGGACATGGACAGGGACATGAACAGGGACAGGGACATGGACAGGGACATGAACAGGGACAGGGACATGAACATGAACATGAACATGAACATGAACAGGGACAGGGACAGGGACATGAACATGAACAGGGACAGGGACATGAACAGGGACAGGGACAGGGACATGAACAGGGACATAAACATGAACATGGACAGGGACATGAACATGAACAGGGACAGGGACATGGACAGGGACAGGGACAGGGACAGGGACATGAACATGAACATGAACATGAACATGAACATGAACAGGAACAGGAACAGGGACAGGGACATGGACAGGGACATGAACATGAACAGGGACAGGGACATGAACAGGGACAGGGACATGGACAGGGACATGGACATGAACATGAACAGGGACAGGGACATGAACATGAACAGGGACATGAACAGGGACATGAACAGGGACAGGGACATGGACATGAACATGAACAGGGACATGAACAGGGACAGGGACAGGGACATGAACATGAACAGGGACATGAACAGGGACAGGGACAGGGACAGGGACAGGGACATGAACATGAACAGGGACATGAACAGGGACAGGGACATGGACATGAACATGAACAGGGACATGAACATGAACAGGGACAGGGACAGGGACATGAACAGGGACATGAACAGGGACATGAACAGGGACATGAACAGGGACAGGGACATGAACAGGGACAGGGACATGAACATGAACAGGGACAGGGACATGGACAGGGACAGTGACAGGGACAGGGACATGAACATGAACATGAACATGAACAGGGACAGGGACATGGACAGGGACAGTGACAGGGACAGGGACATGAACATGAACAGGGACAGGGACATGGACATGAACAGGGACAGGGACATGAACAGGGACAGGGACATGAACAGGGACAGGGACATGAACAGGGACATGAACATGAACAGGGACAGGGACATGAACATGAACAGGGACAGAGCAGTGACAGGGACAGGGACAGGGACATGAACAGGGACAAGGAAAGGGACATGAACATGAACAGGGACAGGGACATGGACAGGGACAGGGACATGAACATGAACATGGACAGGGACATGGACATGGACAGGGACAGGGACAGGGACATGAACATGAACAGGGACAGGGACAGGGACAGGGACATGAACATGAACAGGGACAGGGACAGGGACATGAACATTAACATGAACAGGGACAGGGACAGGGACATGGACAGTGACAGGGACATGAACAGGGACATGAACATGAACAGGGACATGAACAGGGACAGGGACATGAACAGGGACAGGGACAGGGACATGAACAGGGACAGGGACATGGACAGGGACATGAACAGGGACAGGGACAGTGACATGAACAGGGACATGAACAGGGACAGGGACAGGGACATGGACAGGGACATGAACAGGGACAGGGACAGGGACATGAACAGGGACAGGGACAGGGACATGAACATGAACATGAACATGAACATGAACATGAACATGAACATGGACACAAGACTACAGGAGCCTGGAACAATCAATACTCTACAAAGACACAGGGCAAACTAGAGGGCTTAAATACACACAATACTAAGACAGAGGTAATACTTATCGGTTCTAAAAACCGTCCACAAAACCTTTCACAGCACGACTTTAACATAGTAGGATGCCCTGTTACTTTATCCGCTACAGTAAAAGACCTGGGTGTTACATTAGACTGCAACCTGTCTTTTGAAAAGCATTTTTCATGTTACAAAAACTGCCTTTTTCCACCTTAGAAACATTGCTAAGCTACGTAATATGCTATCAGTCTCTGATGCAGAAAAGTTAGTTCATGCATTCATGACCTCGAGACTAGATTACTGTAATGCTTTATTAGCTGGTTGTCCTGCATCTTCAATAAACAAGCTACAGTTAGTCCAAAATGCAGCCGCTAGAGTTCTGACTAGATCAAGAAAATATGATCATATAACACCGATTTTATCATCACTTCATTGGTTACCTATAAAGTTCCGTATTAAATACAAGGTATTGCTTTTGACTTATAAAGCTCTAAATGGTTTAGCTCCAGTCTATTTAACGGATCTTCTATCGCCTTACAATCCATCGCGCTCTTTAAGATCACTAAATTCGAGGTTTCTGGTCATTCCTAGGATATCCAGATCCACCAAAGGAGACAGAGCATTTTCACATTTAGCTCCGAAGCTCTGGAATAGCCTTCCTGATATTGTTCGTAGCTCAGACTCGCTCTCCCAGTTTAAAACTAGACTGAAGACGCATCTATTTAGCCAGGCATTCATATACATTTTTTATCTTACAGTTACTGTAAATTCGGCCTCTAGTTCATAAACGCCAGAGGAGAACTGGCCCCCGACTGAGCCTGGGTTCTCCCAAGGTTTTTTTTCTCCATTGGGTCATCTGATGGGGTGTTAGGACACCATTAGGTCACTGGATGGAGTTTTTCGGTTCCTTGCCACTGTTGCCTTTGGCTTGCTCAGTTGGGGATATTCAAATTAATTAACCAATCATACCATTGATCAGCTCTACCAAACTTGGATGTCTTTTTTCCAGTAATAAACAAACATTGTTAAGTTGTTTTGATTGATACTGTGAAGCAGCTTTGATACAATCTGTATTGTGAAAAGCGCTATATAAATATATTTGACTTGACTTGACTTGACTAATGACAAGACAAGGGACACCTGTGAACAATTAACATTAAACCAATTACAACATGACACATCAGACAAGGGAACACATGACTAAACCCAGGGGATCACATGACAGACAAAAGACAGGAACAAGAAACAAACACCCAAACTGTGACGACACCATGCACAGGGAACGAGTCATGTTACATGCACAAATAAAGCCTAACAGTGCCTGTGTGTTGAATTTCTCTCTGTGATAAATTAATTTAACCACTAAGCTGTGGCATTTAATGCCAGTATGAAAATAATTATGATGTAATAAAAGAATAATGTACACATATGAATTGCATATGGCAAATATTTTATTTTCCTGAAATAATTTGTATTCTTCATATTAATTGTATTACTGAGTATTTAAAATAAAATTGAATAAGTCTGAATGAAAACTTACTCGTAAAGTAAGATCTGGGGATTCGAACACTCCGACGCGCAAAATCACACTCACAATTGGACTGAACTTGTGATCGATAAGACATCTCTTCATTTACTGCTACAAACTGATAACGGTCAGATAAATATGATTTAAACCATGCTAGTGCAATTCCACTAATGCCAACATAGTTTTCTAGTCTATTTAAAAGAATGTTGTGATCAATAGTATCAAATGCAGCACTAAGATCGAGTAACACTAATAGCGAGATACAACCATGATCGGATGATAAGAGCAAATCATTTGTGACTCGATGAGAGCTGTCTCAGTACTATGATACGGTGTAAATCCGGACTGGAAATCTTTCGCAGATATCATTTCTTTTTAAAGAAAGGAACATAGTTGTGAGGATACTGCTTTTTCTAGTATCTTTAACAGAAAAGGTAGATTCGAGATCGGCCTGTAATTGACTAATTCTGTAGGATCAAGTTGCATTTTTTTAACAAGCGGTTTAATCATAGCCAGCTTAAAAGTTTTTGGTACGTATCTTAGTGACAAAGATGAATTAATGATATTGAGAAGAGGATCTATGACCTCTGGAAGCATCTCTTTCAATAGTTTAGTCGGTATAGGGTCTAACATACATGTTGTTGATTTAGATGATTTAACGAGTTTGCAAAATTCTTCCTCTCCTATAGCAACAAATGAATCAAATTTTTCCTCAGGGAGACTACACTGCACTGTCTGATGCGATACTGTAGTGGACGGTTGCATAGTTATAATTTTGTCCCTAATATTATCAATCTTATAAGTGAAGTAGTTCATAAAGTCATTACTGCTGTGTTTCTTGGAAACTTCTAGGATTAAAACTTTATTTTTCATTAGTTTAGCCACTGTTTCGAATAAATACCTAGGATTATGTTTATTTTCTTCAAATAGGGTTGAAAAATAAGCAGATCTAGCAGCTTTTAAAGCCTCTCTGTAAGCAATCGAGCTCTCCTTCCATGAAATGCGAAATACCTCTAGTTTTGTTTTCTTCCAGTTGCGCTCTATTTTTCTGGCTGCTCTCTTTAGGGCGTGTGTGTGTGTGTGTGTGTGTGTGTGTGTGTGTGTGTGTGTGTGTGTGTGTGTGTGTGTGTGTGTGTGTGTGTGAGTGTGCTCGTTGTACCACGGCGTTGGACTATTTTCTTTAATCTTCTTTAAGCGCAACGGAGCAACTGTGTCTAAAGTGCTGGAAAGGAGAGAGTTAAAAGTTTCTGTTGCAATATCGAGTTCTTCTAAGCTATTCTGGGATGCTGAGATGATGAAACTGATCAGGAAGATTATTAATAAAGCAATCTTTAGTGGCAGAAGTGATAGGTCTAACATACTTGTAACACGGAGTCGGCTTTGCAGCCTTGGCTAAATGAAGTTTACACGAGACTAGATAATGATCTGAGATGTCATCGCTCTGCTGCAGAATTTGAACAGCATCAACATTGATTCCATGTGATAATATTAGATCTAGAGTATGATTACGACAATGAGTAGGTCCTGACACGTGTTGTCTAACTCCAATAGAGAATCAATAAATCTGATATTTTTTTACCTGTTCTCATTTATGTTTTGTAGAGGAAAAGTGAAATTTTGAGTTATTGTGTCATATCCAAGAAATAAATGTAAGTTGCAAATGTTTTTTTTCTGCAGCTGTTGCTTGTGATCCTTCTCGCAGGAGAGATAGGAGCAAAGAGAGACCACCTGAACGTAAGTGTTGATGGACACTGATTAACCTTGATCAAGGACATGTGATTATTATGGGCTGTTTTCGTCCCAAACCATACTGTCAAATTCAGATTTTGAAAGCAACTTCTGCGGATGTGTTTCAATTTCTATTTAAAAATCCAAAATGTAAATATTCAAAACTCAAACATGCCAATTGTTCATAAACAAGGTCAAAGGTCAAGCTTCAGTGTTCCACAGCAAACACTAATAACAATTATTAGACTGTTATGATCATTTTGTTCAATCACAGAACTACTACACTTCTCTGGATCAGTGTCACGCACTGTATATCAGACGACAAGGAAGACACAAGAAGAAATGAGCACAACTGGCTTTAATAATATAATTTGGGAACGTACAAAAAAAAAACTTAGGAGTATTGGAAACACTTTACAATAAGGTTTCATTTGTTAACATTAGTTATTAACTAACATGAACTAACAATGAGCAATACACTTGTTTCTGTATTTGTTAATAAAAATACAGCTGTTTGTTCATGTTAGTTCACGGTGCATTAACTAATGTTAACAAATACAACCTTTGATTTTAATAATGTGTTAGTAAATGTTAAAATTAACATTAACAAAGATTAATAAATGCTGTAGAAGTGCAGTTCATTATTAGTTCATGTTAACTAATGGAATTAATTAATGTTAAGTAATGAAACCTTGTAAAGTGTTACCGGAGTATTAGCAAAGTTTACCTCACAAAGTAAAGACTACAATCAACAGAGAATGGCATGAGCAGGACAATTCAATAATATCAAAAATAATATTATATATGGGACAGATAAAATAGTATTATTTACCCTCAGTATTTTATTGATAACAGCACTATAAAGAACAATATGGTTTATGTGGTTAATAGCTTTAGGCAAGGCAAGTTCGTTTATTTTTCACATTTCATACACAAACAGAAAAGGAATTAAAATAATAACAGCATCTGCATAAGACATCATAAGAAATAAAAAATATCAATCATATTTAACTAAAGGCTAAATATTGCCTGAATCAGTAAGTTTGGGGTACACTATCTGGAGTGGAAGAAATGGAGTCAGGATCGTGATTGTACACTAGACATGCGCTTCTAGAGTCTCTGCACTCTCGCGGGGATTGCACACCGATTCACTGCCTGCCCAATATGGCTTCAGTGCTACCAAATGACCATTCGCAAAGACCCGCCCCCTTTAGTTACTGTTGCTATGTCCGACAAGCCACGCCCCTTTCACGCATGTTCTCATGCAGTGAACAATACATCGCGGAGCAGAGACACTGACAACACACTGACAGACAGGGCAGATCAGCTTACTTTTGATATCAAACAAAGTCTCAACTTTCAAATTTGCTAATTTTTTTAAGAAATGTAAACAATAAATACAGTTTTTTGGCTCTTTAATGTGTCTGACGAATCGCCAGAGTCTCAGTTAAAGCTGCTCGTGAACCAATCATCTCTTCCTTCTAGTTCATTTATAGCATCAAATAAACATGAATGAACATAAGAAGAAATGTTATTTTAACCGCAGAAAGACGTCAGTACACTGTGTTTTTCAAGTTCAAATCCTCCAACGTTAATCTACTAACTCTCCTGACTGCTTTATCAGACAAAAATCGCGGATTCGGCGGATGGCGGATTATGATTGGTCAGATCGCCTGTCAATCAAACTTCCTGCGAAGGGTCAATTAGAGTGAAACTTTGTTGTCCATCAGAGCGGATCTACACGGATCTTCCTCACAAAATGGAAATGACTACTCCCATGGGCGTAGCTCCCATTACGCGGGGGACGCGTTTTATATTTTTTATAAAATGTAAATTCGTCCCCCGCACTTTTTAACAAGTTTTGTTGTAAATTGAAAATATTCACTATACCCGCACAAACGTGCACTATTTTCAATCTTTTTTTATTCGTAATTTCTTTTATTTTCACAGATATGTTATCAAAGCCCTTCAAATTAGAATAAACATGGTGATTGTTAATGCTGAAATTGTATGTTCATGCATTAACAGCCACAATCTGCTTAAATCAGGCAATAACATGTGTAGACTATGATGTTTACCATAATTCGGTAACACTTTACAATTAGATAAAAAAAGTTTGTAGACAAACTTTAAGTTCTCTTGAAAAAGCCTAACTAGAAAGTTTGAAGTATTTTTAAAAGCTTCACGTTTGAAGGTTTTCAATTGGAAAGTTTTAGTTTAGTAAGACGAACTTTAGGCTATTAAGGAAATGTTATTTTGCCAAAAGAAGAACTTTTATTTTAAGTAAATGTTATTTTTAAATCAGCCTACTTCAGTGTGATATTTAACAATATTATCATGCTTAACAGTAACACTTATAATTTGAATAATTGTAATGCGATGATCAGATATCTAAATCAGAGAATATCATATGTTTGGGCGGTTGACGGGTGGATTATTTATTTTTAACAGTGGATTCGGGGGACTCAAAGTGCACCAGATTAATGAATTTATCTTTAAAATGTACAAAATTTTCTTCCGGGGGGGCATGACCCCGGACACCCCTAGAAGTACCGAGATCCACCTACAAAAATACTGTGGGAAACACAGTAGGCTAAATGATGGTCTACGAAAAATAAAAATGTTATTATCTAATTAAAATACATGATCAGGATTTTACCACCTCCGCCTCGTTTTAAGCCAGGAAAAACCCTGCGTGTCAAATATAAAGTACTGAACATCTGCATTTCTTTCTTTCTGTTTTTTTGCTTTAAAAATAAATAGCATATTAAGCCAATTAACCTGTCAACAAAAGTCTGAAAAAAAAATGGTATTACACTTGACATTCTGTCCCCCTCACTTTTGAAATGATGGCTACGCCCCTGACTACTCCAAAATATTTGTTGGGTTATTGTGTTTAAACAGTAGGCTACCCTTGAATACAAATCTTCTTGATCCCACCAGGGATGTCTAAAGCCCTAAAGGCTTAAAAACAAGTATGCACCTGTTGCTACACAGATGTATATTTACACCGGCATGCAGGACTGGTATCTCTTCACTCACTTCTGAGTGTAATTTTTATGTGTGTGTGTGTGTGTGTGTGTGTGTGTGTGTTGGACCAAAATTGGCAGAAAAAAATCTAGATCCATTATCACCTGAAGATTGGAATGAGAAATTTTTAGATAAACAAATTACTTTCTGACAGTCAGTACGGATTCAGATCACACAGTTCAACATCACTGGCATTGATTTATTCAATTGAGGAAATTACAAAAGCTACAGATCAAAAACAGTATGCAGTTGGAGTTTTCATAGATCTTAAAAAAGCTTTCGACACAGTCAATCATGACATTAATAAATAAACTGGACTGGTATGGTGATCAGGCTGTAGTATTGCACTGGGTGCAAAGTTATTTAACAGACATGAAACAATTTGTGAAGTCGGAGGAAAATTCATCATGCTTGGACATTGCTGGTGGCGTCCCCCAGGGGTCAGTGCTGGGTCCAAAATTATTTCTGCTTTACATTAAAGTCGGCATGAAACGAAAGTTGAGATTGTCATTTTTTCCTTGTTGTGACGTATATCCGAGTGAAACGGCTTCTGAAATTAGAAAAAAATGTAGGGCGGGGCTTGATTTCGTCCTTCGGGAATTGATTGGATCGTTGGAGGTTGGGCGTTGCAAACAAAATGGAGGCAGATTTGAATGCCAGTTTACATTCAGTTGTGGAGGATTTCTCTCCACCGGACTCCCCACCGTTACCCTCCCATGAAGGATTTTTTATTGAGGAGCCCGGCGACGAGAACGAGCAGCCAAATTTTCAGGCAGGAATCACCCCATATTTATACGAGCCTCCCGCGAACCAAGATGAGTCAAGTCATCAGTCAAGTTCACCTTATAAGGGTACATGAATTTTAAAAAAATAATGAAGTGCACAAATAAATCATTTATAATAAACACTACAATATTACATATAAAAAGAAGATTTGTCAAATTTGATTTCATGCCGACTTTAATGATATTTGCTAAGTATCGAAAATAGTAGAATTAGTTGTATTCGCAGATGACACAAATATGTTTTCTGTTCTGGTGGAAATTTAAAGGAGCTACTGGAGACTACTACTTCAGAAATTAAAAAGTTGGTTTGACAGAAATAATGTATCATTAAACATTAATAAAACTAAATGCATGTTATTTGGTAACCGTAAAAAGAGTACACACGTCCAGATACAGGTCTGGACATAGAAAGGGTTAGTGAAAATACGCTTTTTTTGACAAAACAAGCTGTAAATCTCACATAAAACATGTACAAAATAAACTTTCAAGAAGCATTTTAGTACTGAATAAAGCAAAGCATGTTCTGGACCACAAATCACTCCACATTCTTTATTACACACTAAATATTACCATATTTAAATTACTTTGCAGAGGTTTGGGGCAATATTTATAAATGCAGACTATCATCAGTATCTATGTTGCAAAAAAGAGCCATAAGGAAAATTCACAATACCAGTTAAAGAGATCACACAAATTAATTATTTTTCAAATCAAAGACATTGAAATTCACTGATTTGGTTAATTTTTAAACAGCACAAATAACGTATAAAGCAAAAAACAACCCACTTCCTGGCAATATTAAAAAAAAAAAAATGTAATAGAGAAGGGAGATATAAAATTCGGGGGTGAGTGCAACTTAAACATCTTTGTGTCCATACAACATTTTGTATTTTTATATGTGTAGTGAAGCTGTGGAACGGAAAGTTCAGTGCTCAAACATGACCCAGTTTTTCACAAGCTACAGGGGGGAAGAAGGGCTTTGACCAGGTGTTCTCACAGGTTATTTATTTATCAGGTTTTCTACACTATTTATTCTCTATGGTGGACATGTGTAGATTTGTTTTCTTTGCATTTTTTGGTGTGTGGGGATAAACATATGTAGTAAATTTTAAGTAATGTATTAAGATATGATTAACATATAATTATTCAATTCAATTCACATTTATTTGTATAGCGCTTTTCACAATACACGTTTCAAAGCAGCTTTACAGAAAATGCTTGAGTTCACATTACAGTATAGAGCGATCTGTTTTCAGAGGTTACAAAGTTATGTATTTCAGAAATGTACGTATACAAAATCCCAGTTAGCGAAAAAAAAGTATTAATTTAAACAATATATTAATTTAAAGCAGAAACAATGAGCTCATTGAAGTAATGAATACTTGTTTGTTAACTAATTATTTATGATAATTATGAAGTCGATCTGATGATTATTAATGAGTATTGGAGAAGGGGTAGGATTAAATAAGCTTATGCTTCTTCCTACTCGTTTTCAGACATGTATGTCAATATCGTTTTATTTTTTTGTTTTGTCTTTGTCTATTAGCATTTATTGAATTATTTATACATGTTCAAAATAAAGTAATTCATTAATTCATAAACTGAGTGTGTATATATATATATATATATATATATATATATATATATATATATATATATATATATATATATATATATATATATATATATATATATATATATGTATATGTAGTATATGGAGCAAAACAAAGGGAGTAACTAACCAGACACACCTGAACAGAAAACTAAATCAATGTATAATATGGTAACAAACAGGAGGGGAACGCAAGAGAACAGAACTATTTAACATACTAGAAGACTAACAATACAACTCACACAAAAACAAAACTCACTTAACAAGCTGAAAGTTTGCTGTAATTTTATAATCTTACACATACACAGAAAAACCCACATAGTTTTTTTTTCCAGTCAGTATGTATAATATAATAATATGATGGAATAATAGTTATTTACACATTGTTTATTTAAATGAATGTATGACATATAAAATGAATCTCTCTGATGTCTGGATGAACTCATCAGTTGTGAACAGGCGTGGGGTCAGTTGTGCCAACACTTATAAAGTATTTTAGCCATGCAAAAGGAAAATGACACAACAGTTTGAATAAATATTAATAAATAAAAAATGACTCATCAAAATAACGAAAGCAGTGAAAAGTGGGACAACTTACCCCAGCCCCCTGTTGATCTTGTCACTCGACAGAATGAAGAAGTTTATTTATATTTCAGTATGATTTGTTTAAAATGTTTTTTTAATCTTTTGATATTTCAGTTTCAAGAGAAAACCCAGATGATCTGAGGATTGTGCTGCTGGGAAGAACTGGAGTTGGGAAAAGTTCATCAGGAAACACAATCTTAGGAAGAGACGCGTTTACAGCAAAAACATCTTGTGAGTCGGTGACTAAAGCGTGTCGGAGAGAAACGGCTGAAGTTGGCGGCCGACACGTGACGGTGATCGACACTCCAGGACTGAGCGACTCTGAGCCCATGACCGATGAGGAGATCAGACGCTGCGTCTCCATGATCCTGCCTGGACCGCACGCCTTCATCTTTGTGCTCAGTGTAAGACAGCGGTTCACTCCAGAAGAAGCAGCGGCACTGAAGATCATCCAGGAGATGTTCGGTGAGAGATCTTTAACGTTCACCATGGTGCTCTTCACCGCAGGAGAGTATCTGGATGACATGACCATTGAAGAGTATCTGGGAACTATTCCTGCTTTGGTGGAGCTGACGCAAGCGTGTGGAAACAGATTCCACGTGTTCAATAACAAAGAGACTGGAGACCGAACACAGGTGTGGGATCTACTGGAGAAGATAGAGCACATGCTGGAAGCACACAGAGGGGGTTTCTACCAGATCTCCAGACACATAGACAGAGGAGAACTAGAACAACAGATGGAGATCCTGATGGAGAGAGTCAGAGACAGAGAAGAGAAGATCAAGAAACTAGAAGAGGAGAAAGAGAGTATGGAAAAAGAACTGATGGACAAACCTGAAGAGATGAGACAGGAGTCGTTTATAAATGGAATTGAGCTACTGAAGCAAGAAAAGGAGAAAGTAATGGCAGAAAAAGAACAATTGCAGATCAAATATGACACAGAAATAGACAGACTGATGAACAGAATAGAGAATGAGAGGAAGAGGAGAGAAGAAGAGTTTAATGAGAAAGAAGAACGACATGAAAGAGAAATTAGAGAGCAACAAGGCAGAGAGCTAAAGATTTATGAGGAGATGATGAGAGAACGAGAGGAATGGGAAAAGATGAGAAGAGAAGAAGAGGATGAGAAAAGAGAGAAAGAAGAGCTTCAGTCTAAATATAAAGAAGAAGAAAAAAAGATGAAGATCCTGATGGAGAAACTGAACAGAGAAAGAGGAGAACTGATGAAGACACATGAAGAAGAGAAAAAGAGAATGAAGATGGAGGAAGAACGACGATACATAAGAGAAATGAAGGAACAGGAGGAGCTGATACGATTAAAGATGGAGAAAGAGAGAAAGAGAGAGCGAGAGGAATGGGAAAAACAGATCCTGGAGGAAAAGATGAGAAGAGAAGAGAAACAAAAACATAAGCAATACAAACTTTTTAAAACGCAACAAACTCCAGTAACTAGAC
This sequence comes from Gila orcuttii, assembly GCA_026230005.1. Classification (NCBI taxonomy): domain Eukaryota; kingdom Metazoa; phylum Chordata; class Actinopteri; order Cypriniformes; family Leuciscidae; genus Gila; species Gila orcuttii. The sequence continues at coordinate 952,480 of JAPDVR010000007.1, forward strand.
GCAGAAAGAGTAAGTTGAGATTCTAATATCTGACTGTATTTGTTTTCCAGTTTTTTTTTTTAGATAATTCTACTGTAATCCAGCTTTCACAGTCGTCAGCTGTTCTGAGGATATGAAGCATTCCCTGTCTCAACACTCCAGCTTTCCCAGGCAGAAACTGCTCAAACTACTGCAGTGTGTACACATACGCTAGGGTTTGAGTGTGTGTGACGTCAGCTTCTTCATGAATCCTCAAATGTTTCGTTCATTCAGGAGAAGTCTCTGCTTGAATATGTTCATTAATCTGAAGTCACAACTGCATCCTGACGCACTGTAGCGGTCACCGTTACAGCGACTGCGTTACAGCGAGAGCGTTAACAGCGAGTTACAGCATTACAGCGAGTTACAGTGTTACAGCGAGTGCGTTGCCGCGAGTGCGTTACAGCGAGTGCGTTACGAGTGCGTTACAGCGAGAGCGTTACAGCGAGTGCGTTGCAGCGAGTGCGTTACAGCGAGAGCGTTATAGCGAGTGCGTTACGAGTGCGTTACAGCGAGAGCGTTACAGAGAGTGTGTTACAGCGAGAGCGTTACAGAGAGTGTGTTACAGCGAGAGCGTTACAGAGAGTGTGTTACAGCGAGAGCGTTACAGAGAGTGTGTTACAGCGAGAGCGTAACAGAGAGTGTTACAGCGAGTGCGTTAAAAGCGAGTGCGTTACAGCGAGAGCGTTACAGCGAGTGCGTTACAACGAGAGCGTCTCCTACAGCCGATATTCTTTAGCCCACTCTTTTATAATCACAGAATCAGTCTGAGTCCCTGAGGAATCTCCATCCTTTGAACGGTTAGGAGATTTTCCATGACAGCGACAGAGTTGTGTCTTATGTTAAAGTAAAAACATTGTCCTTGTTTACAACCTTATTTCAGTCCCTTTCCATATAAACAAAGTCGAAATCACAATCACTAATGATTATAATTAATTAACGTTCTCTCAATAACAAATACGGCATGTTATTTATATAAAATATTACTTATTGATCAATAATAATTAAATAAACAATATTGGCCACTATAAAAATATAAGACGCTTGTACAATAGGAAATAAATACAGAGTTCAGTCAAAAGCTTAAAAGCTTAATATAGTTACTATAGTTCAGTGGTTCTCAAACCTGTCCTGGAGGACCACCAACACTGCACGTTTTCTTTGTCTCCCTAATCAAACACACCTGATTCAACTCATCAGCTCATTAACCCATCTGATAATGAGCTGATGAGTTGAATCAGGTGTGTTTGATTAGGGAGACAAAGAAAACGTTCAGTGTTGGTGGTCCTCCAGGACAGGTTTGAGAAGCACTGCTATAGTTATAGGCTAGTACAGGATTTCTGTTCAATAAAAATATATAGTTATGAAACTTAACTTTGCCTTTAGTCAAATCGATTTGCTCTGGAACAAGTAATAGATTAATAAGACCAAAGATTGCCATTTGATATACACAAAATGAAATAGACTATACCTGGTGTTCAAACACAAATACCCGCAGGACTGGCTGAGATGACGCTGTATATGAGCACTGAACGACAGATTGCCAAATGTTTATATTTGAGTTGCATATGTGAGGTCTAAATAACTACATGCTTGCTTAAAAAACTCTTACAACTACAGGTGCTGGTCATATAATTAGAATATCATCAAAAAGTTGATTTATTTCAGTAATTCCATTCAAAAAGTGAAATTTGGATATTATATTCATTCATTACATACAGACTGATATATTTCAAATGTTTATTTTATTTAATCGTGATGATTAAAACTGACAACTAATGAAAATCCCAAATTCAGTATCTCCGAAAATTAGAATATTACTTAAGACCAATACAAAAAAGTATTTTTAGAAATGTTGGCCAACTGAAAAGTATGAACATAAGTATGAGCATGTACAGCACTCAATACTTAGTTGGGGCTCCTTTTGCCTGAATTACTGCAGCAATGCGGCGTGGCATGGAGTCGATCAGTCTGTGGCACTGCTCAGGTGTTATGAGAGCCCAGGTTGCTCTGATAGTGGCCTTCAGCTCTTCTGCATTGTTGGGTCTGGCGTATCGTATCTTCCTCTTCACAATACCCCATAGATTTTCTATTGGGTTAAGGTCAGGCGAGTTTGCTGGCCAATTAAGAACAGGGATACCATGGTCCTTAAACCAGGTACTGGTAGCTTTGGCACTGTGTGCAGGTGCCAAGTCCTGTTGGAAAATGAAATCTGCATCTCCATAAAGTTGGTCAGCAGCAGGAAGCATGAAGTGCTCTAAAACTTCCTGGTAGACGGCTGCGTTGACCTTGGACCTCAGAAAACACAGTGGACCAACACCAGCAGATGACATGGCACCCCAAACCATCATTGACTGTGGAAACTTTACACTGGACTTCAAGCAACGTGGATTCTGTGCGTCTGCTCTCTTCCTCCAGACTCTGGGACCTTGATTTCCAAAGGAAATGCAAAATTTACTTTCATCAGAGAACATAACTTTGGACCACTCAGCAGCAGTCCAGTCCTTTTTGTCTTTAGACGCTTCTGACGCTGTGTCTTGTTCAAGAGTGGCTTGACACAAGGAATGCGACAGCTGAAACCCATGTCTTGCGTTCGTCTGTGCGTGTGGTTCTTGAAGAACTGACTCCAGCTGCAGTCCACTCTTTGTGTATCTCCCCCACATTTTTGAATGGGTTTTGTTTCACAATCATCTCCAGGGTGCGGTTATCCCTATTGCTTGTACACTTTTTTCTACCACATCTTTTCCTTCCCTTCGCCTCTCTATTAATGTGCTTGAACACAGAGCACTGTGAACAGCCAGCCTCTTTAGCAATGACCTTTTGTCAGTTTTGTCAGTGCCACAGACTGGTCGACTCCATGCCACGCCGCATTGCTGCAGTAATTCAGGCAAAAGGAGCCCCAACTAAGTATTGAGTGCTGTACATGCTCATACTTTTCGGGTTCATACTTATCACTTGGCCTACATTTCTAAAAATCCTTTTTTTGTATTGGTCTTAAGTAATATTCTAATTTTCGGAGATACTGAATTTGGGATTTTCATTAGTTGTCAGTTTTAATCATCACAATTAAATTCAAATTCAAATTCAAAAAGCTTTATTGTCTATCCCCACATGGGGTAGAAAATTGTCTTTAGACAAGGGCTCAACAAACAGTACAATACAAGAAACAACCACACAATTTAAGATACACCCCCTCCCCCTCCCCCTATTTCCTATTTAAAATATCAATGGCAGTTGGAATAAGTCTTCTTATACTTGGCCTTTTTCACCAAAGGTACTTTATATCATCTACCAGACGGGAGTACGTGAAATGAACTATGCAGGGGATGTGAAGAGTCTGTCACAATAACGGAGGCTTTCCTTTTCACTGCCGCAGTGTAAAGATCAGACAGGGTTACTTGTTTCTCACCAATAATTTTACCAGCCATATTTATAATCCGTAAAAGTCTATTTTTGCATTTAACAGAAAGAGAGTTGAACCAGGATACAATATTGAAAGTAAGCACAGATTCGATAAGTGATTTATACACCACTATCAGAATGTCCTTTTCAATATTAAAACTCCTCAATTTCCTCAATAGACCTAGACGTTGATACGCCTTCTTAAAAACACTTTCTGAATGCTTATCAAATTTAAACTGTGAGTCAATCTCTGAACCCAGGTATTTAAAAGATCCCACCTGCTCAACTTCCTCTCCATTAAGTATCAAAGGCTTAAAAAGTCTACGTGCATTATTAGCCCCACAACACATTTCTTTGGTTTTGTTAATATTAAGCTGCAAAGAACTCTCCTTCGTCCAAGCTGTGAGAGAATCAACAAAGTCAAAATAAATGTCCGGTGATTGGGTATCCTTCACACATCCCACCAGTGCCATGTCATCTGCATATTTTATAAGCATCAGATTATCATTATTACAGGTTATCTCGTTTGTATAAATAGAGAAAAGCATTGGGGATAAATCACATCCCTGTGGGAGACCGGATTTTAAAACCACATTTTCTGACTTTTCGCCATTTACCATCACATGTTGTGGGCGGTCCCGTAAAAAACATTGAATCCATAAGATCAAGGTTTGATGCACCTGTAGCTCCTCCAGACACCTCAGAAGTGTGTTTATATTCACAGTGTTGAAGGCAAAAGAAAAGTCCATAAATAAAATTCGAACATACGAATTTGCCAAGTCCAGATGCTTTACAGCCCTGGCCAGCAGAGTGACGGTGGCATCTTCAACTCCACGCCCCGTTTTATAAGCAAATTGTAAAGGGTCAAGTTTGCCAGTCATTGCCTGGGAGAGTTGCTGACAAACCACTCTCTCCATACACTTACAGAGCACTGATGTTAAGGCCACTGGTCTATAGTCTTCAGGCACCTTAGCATGAGCCTTTTTTGGTAATGGGATGATGGTACTTTCCTTCCAGGACTGTGGTACAACATTCAAGTCAAGAGACAGCTGAAAAAGTTGTGTTAAATAATCCATATTCACCTTTCAGATTTCACTTCCAAAATATTCAATCCATTTAAAAATACAACCTATAATATTTTCGACAGGCAATTTTCGGTCCATTTTTTTATTTTGCTTTACAAATTCAGTGGTTCAAATTCGACAGTAAATTCAACATTTGACATCCTGGAGCTGCAGGAATATCAGTAGATTTCCGATTCATCTCCGTCTGCGGTCTAGTATCTAGTATAGCCTACATCCACAATAAGGTGCGAGTTTGGTCTGTTTTATTACTGTATTAGTCCATTAAGCGTTAAGTGTCCTGACCGCAGGGATCCTGGAGAATGACGTATTGAGGGAATCCTCAGTTCTGCAGCAGCGCCGATATAAAGTTAAGAAAACTAAACAACCGAGAGAAATATATGTCTACCTCAGATTTAATGTTTTATCTGAACATCATCATCGAGGAATTACATTATAATCTCGTTCACAGTAGAGAAAGCTGCTTACATGAGCAAAGCTAACTGTGAAGACTTAAATGTAAACACAGCTTTTGTGTCTTTATCAGCTTTTCCATATCTATACTGCTCCTGATAATCATCACACATACTTGCTAACAGCTATGGAGATTATTAATCGGCAATGAACTGATATTCCTGCAGTTCCTGGATGTCAAGTGTTGAATTTTCTGTCGAATTTTAACCACTGAATTTGTGGAAGCGAATTTGTAAAGGGAAATAAAATTATAGGTTGTATTTTTATCTAAAAGGTAAATATGGATTATTGATTTATTTGATTGATTGATTATTAATAATGAAAATGTGTGAAATTTTTTGAATTGAAATGTTGTATTTCAGCCCATGAAAATGCAAGCCCTAAAAATACAATGCATTAAAATGCAAGCACAGTTAATGCAATGCATATTTATTCAAGTGCTGCAATTCAACAAGCTTTTTTGTTTCAAAAACATTTGTCATTATTTTACTTGCATACCACTTGATATTGATATAGATATAGGTTGAAAAACACCATGTTTAAAACTTGTATGATTTAAATGCATCTAAAAATCTTCCACCACGGTTTTCAGGTGCTGAAGGTGAAGCAGGGGATCGGGAGCCGTTGAGGATTGTGCTGATCGGGAGGACAGGAAGTGGAAAGAGTGCAACAGGAAACAGTATTCTGGGAAGAGATGAGTTTGTGAGTCAGCTGAGCATGAGCTTGGTGACGAGGGACTGTCAGAAGAGAGTTTCTGAAGCTGATGGACGATCAGTGGCTGTTTTAGATACTCCAGGTCTCTTTGACAGGACATTGCACAGTGATCAAGTGATAGAAAACTTGATGAAATGTATTTCAATGTCAGCGCCTGGACCTCATGTGTTCGTCATCGTGTTGCGTTTGGGAAGATTTAATAGAGAGGAGATGGACACTGTGGATCTGATCAAGAGGATCTTTGGTCCAGAAACTGCTCAGTTCAGCATCGTTCTGTTCACTGGAGGAGACGAGCTCGGGAATGAGTCTGTAGAAGATTACGTGGAGAGAAGTAACAGTGCTGAACTCAAGAAACTGATCCGAGATTGTGGAGACCGATTCCTGTCTTTCAATAACAGAGAAACACGAGACCGAACTCAAGTGATACAGCTGCTAAACATGATAGAAGAGCTGAAACACACACATGAGGGTCGATGCTTCACCAACAGCATGTTTGAGGAGGCAGAGATGTCCATTAAAAAGAGAACCAAGGAAATAATGAATGAGAAGGAGAGAGAAATTAAGACTCAACGTGAGGCATTAAATGCTAAGTATGAGATGGAAGTGAAAAATTTGATGAAGAGACTCGAAGAAGAGAAACGAAGAACAGATGAGGAGAGAATGAAAACGTACAATCAACTGAGAGAAAAAGAGGAAAAACTCATAAAAGAGTTTGAAGAAAAAGAGAAAAGAGAACAAATGAAACAAGAGATTGAAAACCAGAAACGAACAGAAGAGGAAAACCAGAAAAGAGTTGAATATCTTAAGAAAATAGAAGAGTTTAAGAGAGAGATTGAAAATCAGAGATTACAGTATGGAAAACAGCAAGAGGAAAGAGAAGAAGAAGATAGAAAAAGAGAAGAGAAATACAGACGAGATCTAGAAAAGATGATAAATGAGCAAAAGCGTAGTATAGCAGAGTTACAGATGAAACATGAGGAGGAAATAAAGAGGAGAGATTTGGAGGAGAAAAGGAGGAATGAAGAAGAAGAGAAGGAGAAACAGAGATGGAAAATAAAAATAAAAGAGGCTGAAAATGACAGAAAAGAGATTCAAGAGGAAATGAAACGACAGCAGAGAGAGTGGGAGGATGAAAAGAAACGACAGATGAGAGAACGAGAGGAAGAAGAAAAAAAGAGAAGGGAGAAACATGAGGAACAGCTGAAAGAAAAACAAGAAGAACTGGATAAAGTGAGAAAGAGATTTGAAAGAGAGAGAGAAGAAGAAAGGCAGAAGAGAGAGGATGAGAGAAACAAACAGAGAAGAGAAATAGAAGAGAAAGAGAGAGAATATGATGAAAAGATACATAAAATGAAAAAACATCATGAACGACTGGAACGAGAGAGAAAAGAGGAGTGGGAGAAAAGAAAACAAGAAGATGATGAGAAACGAGAGGAAGAGAGAAAGAGATGGATGAAAACGATTGAAGATGTGAAACGAGAACAAGAAGAGGAGATCAAGAGACGAGAAAAAGAGGAGAAGGAGAGAAAAGAGAGAGAAGAGAAAGAGCGAGATGAAATGAAGAGGAAACATGAAGAGGAAATAAAAGTGCTGAAGAAGAAGCATGAAGATGAAGCCAGAGAGCAAGCAGAATGGACAGATTTCAGAGAGAGAAAAGAGCCGCACGTTCAGGAGATCCAGCGGATGCTGGAAGAACGACAGAAACAACATGAACTGGAAGAACTCTACAGAAACCTGCAGGAGCAGAAAGAAGAAGAGATAAAAGAGCTACTGCAAGAGATCGAAAGACTGAAGAATAAATCCAGCTGTGCCATTCTGTGATAGACATGAGTGTTAAATGACACAATTGATGCTCATGTGTTTTATAGTTATTAACCTGAAGCTATTCCTTTCATTTGATTAATAGGATGTTATTTGATTAGAACTATCTTAGAACAAAAAAAATAAGGGTTTTGGGGTAATGACATTTCCATATTGAATACTTCTATAGCAGTATTTAATAAAAGTATCAAATGTTTTTATCTTTTCTGTTTCTATTCTATTTATCAAGAGAAAATACAACTTTTCTTAAAACTTTCCTTTTTAAAGTTTCCTGTTTTCTTCTGTCTGTATCAATATTGTTAATAGGTTTAGACTCATTGTTATCGTGTTGTCTTCTCTCTGAATGGTCTTCATATTTAACAGGACTGGAGTTCTCCTGCAGAACACTGTAGAGGTGGTATGCTGCTGTTGCACTTACTGGATACTGTTTGACTTCTAAAACGTTTAGAAATCATAACTTGATATAATAGCTCATAGTTAACTTTATAAAAGCATTGATTTCTACTCTTTGAAATGGTTAAACAAGCATGGCAGGACTGTACTTATTCCCATTAGAGAAAAGAATAAAGCTTTTTCCTCAGTCTTTGCTTACTAAACATCACAAATAAACATTATTCACGTCGGCACAAATGATGTTCGACTTCGCCAGTCGGAGATCACTAAAATGAATGTTAAAGAGGTGTTTGAACTCGCAAGTATGATGTCAGGCACTGTAATCTGCTCTGGCCCCCTTCCTGTTCGAAGGAGTGATGAGATAGTTAGCAGATTGTCATCACTCAATGGCTGGCTGTCTAAGTGGTGCCCGCAAAATAATATAGAATTCATAGACGATTGGAAAAGTTTTTGGGTCAGACCTGACCTGTTGAAAAGAGATGGTATTCATCCCTCCTGGGATGATGCTGCTCTTCTCTCTAGTAATATGGCACATAGTCTTAGAGCTCAAACATGACAATCTGGGGCTCAGGTCAGGAAGCAGACAAACTGGCTAAACCGACCGTCTGCTAGCTGTCTCACGTCACCAAGGTCAGATAAATCCCATCACACAAAGGCTCTTTCACCTAGATATCATCATATAGAGACTGTGTCTGTTCCCCGAATTAGGAAATACAAGAAACTCCTTAACTCATTTAAGGGTAAAAATTTAATTGATGTTCAACAAATAAAAAGCAGATATAATACGGATGAACAAATGATAAAGCTTGGGTTGCTGAATATTCCCTCCCTAACTTCAAAAGCACTTATTGTTAATGATATGGTCACAGACTATAACCTAGATGTGCTGTGTTTGACAGAAACCTGGCTAAAACCAAACAATTACATTACTTTAAATGAGTGCCCTAAATCAGGCCCTAAAGAGAGCAGCTAGAAAAATGGAGCGCAACTGGAAGAAAACAAAACTAGAGGTATTTCGCATTTCATGGAAGGAGAGCTCGATTGCTTACAGAGAGGCCTTAAAAACTGCTAGATCTACTTATTTTTCAAGCCTATTAGAAGAAAATAAACAAAACCCTAGGTATTTATTTGAAACAGTGGCTAAACTAACGAAAGTTAAAGCTTCAACCCCAGACGTTTGCAAGCAGCACAACAGTGATGACTTTATGAACTTCTTTACTTATAAGATTGATAATATCAGGGAGAAAATTATAACGATGCAACCATCTACTACAGTATCGCATCAGACAGTGCAGTGTAGTCTCCCTGACGAAAAAAATTGACATCACGTATGTTAGTCCCTATACCGACTAAACTATTGAAAGAGATGCTTCCAGAGGTCATAGATCCTCTTCTTAATATCATTAATTCATCTTTGTCATTAGGATACGTACCAAAAACTTTTAAGCTGGCTATGATTAAACCTCTTGTTTAAAAAAACGCAACTTGATCCTACAGAATTAGTCAATTACAGGCCGATCTCGAATCTACCTTTTCTGTCAAAGATATTAGAAAATTCAGTATCTTCACAACTGTGTTCCTTTTTAGAAAGAAATGGTATCTGTGAGGATTTTCAATCAGGATTTAGACCGTATCATAGTACTGAGACAGCTCTCATTAAAGTCACAAATGTTTTGCTCTTATCATCCGATCATGGTTGTATCTCTCTATTAGTGCTACTCGATCTTAGTGCTGCATTGACACTATTGACCACAACATTCTTTTAAATAGACTCGGAAATGATGTCGGCATTAGTGGAATTGCACTAGCATCGTTTAAATCACACTTATCTGACCATTATCAGTTTGTAGCAGTAAATGAAGAGATGTCTTATTGGTCAAAAGTTCAGTATGGTGTACCACAAGGCTCAGTACTAGGACCGCTGCTTTTCACTCTGTACATGCTACCCATAGGAGATCTCATTAGCATGGCATTAGTTTTCACTGTTATGCTGATGATACTCAGCTGTATATTTCTTCACGCCCTGACGAAACTTACCAATCCACAAAATTAACAGAATGCATAGCTGATATAAAAAACTGGATGACTAGTAATTTCCTACTACTTTATTCAGAAAAAAACAGAGATTCTAATTATTGGACAAAAAACTTCCTCACGTAATAACCTAGAATACTGTCTAACACTTGATGGCTGCTCTTTCAAGTCTTCGTCGTCAGTTAGGAACCTGGGTGTGTGTGTGTGTGTGTGTGTGTGCTCTTTGATACCAATCTCTCATTTGAAAGTCATGTGTCTAGTATATGTAAAACTGCATTTTTTCATCTTAAAAATATATCTAAAATACGTCATATGCTCTCAATGAAAAATGCAGAACAATTGGTTCATGCATTCATGACATCAAGGCTAAATTATTGTAATGCTCTACTGGGTGGTTGCCCTGCACATTTAATACATAAACTACAGCTGTTCCAAAACGCAGCCGCTGGAGTTATTACCAGAACCAGGAAGTATGACCATATTAGCCCGGTTCTGTCAGAATATCTAGAATACCTAGAATATCTTCCTAACATTGTCTGGGAAGCAGACACAGTCTGTCAGTTCAAATCTAGACTAAAAACACATCTCTTTGACCTAGCATACACATAACACATTATAGACTTCTTTAATTCAATGTTAGGCTGCATAGATTAGGTCAGCCGGAACCGGGAACACTTCCCATAAATCCTGATGGACCTCTCTGGACCTCCCGAGGTTTACCGCAGTCCGCCGGATCCAGGCCGTATCCGGATCTGATGAAGGACCTGCGCCTGGACACGACGACAACGCAGTCCTGAAGTGTCACTAGTCTCTCCCCTGTGAAGGCCTCCTTCCCTTTACCTCTGTAATGATAAAACGTTGTCTGGATAATTCCGGTTCACGTGGCTACGCGGAAGCAATAAAAAATTCTGTATTATAAATTTTTCAAACCTTGTACCTTGGAACCTGTTTCATGGTTTGCGTTCTTGAGTCGCCAAGCACTGTTTTGTGCAAATGAGCGGCCGGATCGCATTAAGGGTTTTCTGTTAGAACGGTGTGTGTTAGCGACCCCTAAGTTTATAACTAATGATCGTTGCGACAGAAGTGAATCAATCAAAAGTAACTTTAGATAGACAATAACTTTATTCTAGACTTGCTGTAAAGCCAAATCAATCTCTGTTACTTTAATTTCCTATTATCACTGTAAAGCTGCTTTGAAACAATCTATATTGTTAAAAGTGCTATATAAATGAAGGTGACTTGACTGGACAACTGCCACTTGAGGCGCTATAAACGTGCACTTGGAGTAAAATGTAGGTCTAAAGTATGTCAATTTTAAGAATGACATACTTTGACTCATATTGCTGGAGTTCTGAATAACTGAGGTTCATGAGTGTGAAGATATGGTTTCAGTTCCTTCATTATTTAAGAGAGTTCTAGAGGATCTTAACCTAGTTAAGAGCAAGACGACTATTACCTGCTTCTCAGAAAGCCAGAATGTGTTGGAATTATACATTTAGCTTTACATTTTACCATATTGAAATGAAATTTGACTAGTAGAAAGTACAACCCCGACTCAAGTTGTAAGCCAAGTTTGTTACACCATAAGTAAACCAGTAGTCACTTAAGAGTTCAGGGCACACACAAGGCATGAATGAATAAAGGGAAAAACTGTATCAATGCTTGAAATCAGACAAAGAAAGGCATAAACAGATTACCCAACAAAGTATATTGATAACACAGCAATCAAATCAAGAAAAACAACACTTATCCCAAAGTCCTTGATCAAATAGTCCATGTGTGGAGTATTGTCCGGGTTTATGAATCCTTAGTCCTTGCGCCCCAGAAATGAACCACAAATATCCAGCAAAACGATAATAATCCTCCAAATGTGATGCACAGGCAAAAATACCAAAAACAACCCAAGTCTTCTCTTTAACCTCGATGGGTCATCAATCCATAAATGTCCCCCAAGGAGAAGGCTAAAAAAGCACCCATATCTTTGGTTCAAAACAGGTATCTCCTTTCTCTCCCCAAATGGCTTCCTCTTATAAGGTGCCCTCCTATCAAAATAAAAGTCCATTTTGCCAACTACAGGATGATTCTACACCAAACATAAAGGTCCCACATACAAAAGACAAAACTTCAACTAGGGCCTGAAATCACTTAAATCATACCTTTAGTTATTTTACAATGCTTTATCCACCTTCACATTTGTAAAACAAAGTATTACTAAAATAGTGTATTTTTCTTAGCCCTAATATAGAAGTGTCACAGAGTCCTCCCCCCCTGCCAGCGGCTACTGAGGGAGGCTTCCCCAAAAGGGTCTTAAATTAACAACGTTTACTGTCTCTTTGTTATTTGGATGAATCCATCTGACTCTGTAATTCACTGGGCCAAGCTTCGTCTTCACCCTCACTGGCCCTGACCATCGTGGGGCTAATTTAGAAGATAAATACTCAGAAGCATTAGAAACAGGATGGGCCCTCACCCAGACCAGGTCTCCCACCTGGAATTGTGTATCTATCCGGTGGGTATTATAGTACCTGGCTTGTCTAAGTTGTGCCTTCCTCACAGATTGTTTAACTTCTTCAGCGAGGTGATGTTGTCTTTCTATTATTGAGTATGAAGATTGAGAGGGGTTTGGTGAAAACTGAACCAGTCTCTCAAGAGGTCCTTGAAGTTGTCTTCCCAGAGTGAGCTCCGCAGGTGTCCTTTTAGTAGATTCATGTCTGGCATTATTTATTGCAAATCGAAACTCTGCCAGCCACATGTCCCACTCTCGGTGGTTCTCTCCCACATAAGAAGCCATCATGGTCTTCAAGGTCCTGTTCACTCTTTCAGTGAGGTTGGTTTGTGGGTGGTAACTGGTAGTTAATTTTTGAGTTACTCCCCAGTTTCTGCACAAATCAACCAAGAGCTGGCTGAGGAATTGTGGGCCTCGATCTGATAGGATGTACTTCGGGACACCCCAACGAGTGAAGATGTCGTCCTTTAAGATTCGACATATGCGTGGAGTCTTACTGTCTCTCAAAGGAAAAAGCTCAACCCATTTAGTAAAGTAGTCCACCACTACCAAAAGAAAGATATTGCCCTTTTTACTTTTAGGGAACGGTCCCATGAGGTCAACACCAAGCATGTGACCAGGCTCATTCACCTCAGTCGATTGGAGGAAACCCAAAGGTTTTGAATTGGAAGGCTTGTATTGCTGACACACAACACACTCTTTAACATGTTGCCACACATCTTTTCTGACTTCGGGCCACCATGCCACCTCCAAGATTTTCAAAAGGGTCTTCATCTTCCCGAGATGAGCTCCCAAAGGATTGTTGTGAAAGTAGTCGATGAAAGGGAGGACAAGGGATTTTGGCACCACCAGCTGGTATTTGGCACCACCAGCGTACGGTATAACTCTGTATAACACGCCCTGTTGAATATACCATCTTATCCGATCAATTTGGTCATTCTTCACTTCTACTTTACCCATCAACTCCTTTACCTGCTCGTCTTGGTCTTGAGCTTCTGCTATCTCAGCCAGAGAGGATGGCAACTCAAAGTTCCATGAGAAGGTTCTCTTTGCTACACAGGCAGCCACAATTGCTTGATCTTGGATTGACCTAGATAGGGCATCAGGTACCACGTTCATTCTACCTTTCCTATACTGAACTTGGAATTGGAATCGTTGTAGCCTCAGGGTCCATCTGGTGAGTCTGGATGTGGTCTTTGGAGCGTTAAAGGCCCACGTCAATGCTGCATGATCCGTGTAAACTACAAAGGGTACCCCCTCCAGGTAGTGGTGCCATTTTTCTACTGCCCAAACAACAGCTAGGCACTCTTTCTCCGAGGTTGAATAATTTAGTTCGGCTCCCCTTAGACTTCTCGAAGCATAAGCGATAACAAATTCTTCATTATCAATCTTTTGCGTGAGTACTGCTCCAAGTCCGATGGCACTGGCATCAGTTTGTACTTGAAATGAATGAAGAAAATTTGGTTGGGCCAGCACAGGGGCTTGTTGTAGGGCTACTTTCAGACTCTCCACAATCTGCTGACATTCTTTGGTCCAAGCCCAGGAAACATTTTTTCGCTGCAAATGATACAAGGGGGCAGCAAGCTCAGCAAAATGAGAAATGAACTTGTGGTACCATCCTATCAGGCCTACAAACCTCTGCAAGGAAAGAAGATCATGAGGTATGGGATAGTTGGAAATAGCAGCTGTCTTTTCCGGATCCACTTCCACCCCTTTTCCTGAGACTACATGGCCCAAGAATTTTAGCTCAGTCTTGAGAAAATGGCATTTCTTCAAATTCAAGGTCAAATTGGCCCTTTGAAGTCTACAAAGGACCGCTTCAAGATCCTGAAGCTGCTGCTGTTCAGACGGAGAGTATACAATAATATCATCGATGTATACAAAACAGATGCTGCCTCTCAACCCCTCCAATACCCTCTCCATGAGATGCTGGAAAGAAGCTCCTGCATTTTTCAGACCGAACGGCATTGTCAAAAAATGATATAGGCCAAAGGGGGTGACAAAAGCAGTTTTTTCCTGGCTACTCTTCTCCATCTCCACCTGCCAGTACCCTGATTTCAAATCCAGCGTGCTGAAATATTTTGCTCCATGCATGGATTCTAGAATATCATGGATGAGGGGCATTGGATAAGCATCTTGAGGCGTTTTAGCATTTAAACACCTATAATCAACACAGAACCGTAGGCTTTGATCAGGTTTAGGCACCAGTACCACTGGGGATGCCCAAGGAGATTGTGAACGCTCAATAATGCCATCTTGGAGCATCCTTTCAATCTCTTCCCGAATTATATCCTTCTTTAGAGGTGAGACTCGATAGGCTTTGCACCTAATTGGGAGGTCATCTGTGGTTATGATCTGGTGGCTGGTTAGGTTTGTCTTCCCCAGCTTGTTGGAACAGACAGAAGGCCATGCATGCAACAGCTGTTGTATTACCTGAGGATAGCTCTGTATCAGATCATCCTTCAATGAAGATTCCACCACCGTTACTGACTCAGGTACTCCAGCCTCTAATGGCAGTGCCATAAACACATTGATAACCTGTTCCTCCTGCTGGCTCCATAATTCTTCCCCAAGGGGCTGGCAGAGAAAAGGAAACACAGTCATCCGTCCATTGATACACAGTTCATAACTATGTTCTCCCACATGTAAACGTACTCCCGTTTGACTTAAAAAATCCAGGCCTAATATAAGGGGAAAAGCAAGCTGTTGGTCTGCCATCACATAAGTGTCAACTGTCCACATCATTCCATGCCACTCGTAGGTCACATGGACTCTGCCTTCTGAGGTTTGGGCCTTCCCATCCGCTAACATGAAAGTCCTGTTGAAATGTTTCCTCAGTTGCTCACCTGGCTTAGCCAACACTTCCCACAGCTGTCTCTGCATTAAAGTGAATGTGGAACCAGTGTCTAGGATAGCTTCCACTAGCTTGCCCCGAATTCGCAAAACCGCTCGCAGCAACGGAGGGGTGGTAGCCTGCACTAAAGCTAGATGTTGAGTTGGTCCAGACAGGGGTTTGGAGACATTGACATGACGGGCTGTTGGATTCTTTTTCCCTTTTTCATTAGCTTTTATCTGATTTATTTTGGCCCAATAGTCTCTTTTGGAATTGAGGTCTCTTTCCACCAATGACCCAACCTTGACCAATTGCTCCACTGTATGCACAGCACCCCTTAAGCTTCCTGCCAGAGAAGGGTTACAGTTATTTAGGATTCTTCTCACCACTTCTTCCTCAGGAAGATCAGTCTTCCACTTTAAGCATAATGCCCTGTAGTCATAAGCAAAATCTCTGATGCATTGATCGGGACCCTGGATCATAGCTTTAAGTTGTTCCTCTACCTCTGTGAGATAGTCAGTGGGAAGGAATGCTCCCAAAAAGGCTCCTTTAAACTCGTCCCAGTTATGGATCTTATTTCTTTCTGCCAGCCACCAACTCCTGGCAGGTCCAGAGAGAACAGCATTTAGGGTGGCTACAAGTTCGATGTCTGACAAGTGTCTGAGTGTCAAAAAATTTTCACATCGCTCCACAAACTCCACTACATCACTGGTTTCTCTGGTTTCTCCAAAACTAGGGAATTCTAAATGAATTGGGGGTTTGGGATAGGAAGCAGTTGGTATAGTTGAATGCATTCTCTCACTGTTTGAAGTGGCAGCCCCAAAGGAAAAACGGGTCATTGGAGTGCTGGTTTTCCTAATACGGTCAACTTCCTTTCGCCACTTTTCATCCCTTCTTTGAAGACAGTCTATAACTCCATTTTCTAGCTTAGCCAAAGATCTTTGCATGATATTTTCAATGTCATCGAACCGTTGATTCACCACATCTCTGAACACAGCTTCACGGTTCACGGCACTCTCACAGGATGTTCGAAGACCATCTTTCAAGGTTTCCATTTCAGCACGTAATTCTTGGACTGATTGAGAGAGGTCTGATATTACTAAATCTGTTCCTCCAATCTCATTTCTTAACGGATTTACAACAGGCTGAGCCTCATCATCACTCTCTTCAGCTTGGCTGTCAATATACATTTCCCCCAACAGTGAGCTTATCTCTATTACAGATCCTGGATTCCTGTATACATTTCCAGGTGGAGCAGGATTGAAAGGAAGGGACTCTGCTACACCCACATCATCTACTGGAATTAACTCTGCCTCTGAATTAGAATTACCAGTTTCCATTGTAAGTATAAAACACTGTTTGACCAAAATGGGAAATAACAAATCAGGTAACACAGTTAAATCAATTCATTTCATTACCACCATACAGATGAGTGTTCCCCGTACGGGCCACCATCTGTAACAAACTTGGCTTACAACTTAAGTAAACCAGTAGTCACTTAAGAGTTCATGGCACACACAAGGCATGAATGAATAAAGGGAAAAACTGTATCAATGCTTGAAATCAGACAAAGAAAGGCATAAACAGATTACCCAACAAAGTATATTGATAACACAGCAATCAAATCAAGAAAAACAACACTTAACCCAAAGTCCTTGATCAAATAGTCCATGTGTGGAGTATTGTCCGGGTTTATGAATCCTTAGTCCTTGCGCCCCAGAAATGAACCACAAATATCCAGCAAAACGATAATAATCCTCCAAATGTGATGCACAGGCAAAAATACCAAAAACAACCCAAGTCTTCTCTTTAACCTCGATGGGTCATCAATCCATAAATGTCCCCCAAGGAGAAGGCTAAAAAAGCACCCATATCTTTGGTTCAAAACAGGTATCTCCTTTCTCTCCCCAAATGGCTTCCTCTTATAAGGTGCCCTCCTATCAAAATAAAAGTCCATTTTGCCAACTACAGGATGATTCTACACCAAACATAAAGGTCCCACATACAAAAGACAAAACTTCAACTAGGGCCTGAAATCACTTAAATCATACCTTTAGTTATTTTACAATGCTTTATCCACCTTCACATTTGTAAAACAAAGTATTACTAAAATAGTGTATTTTTCTTAGCCCTAATATAGAAGTGTCACAATGGTCGTTTCTGAATCATGTCAACACAATCTTAAGGAAAAAAGTTAAATATGCTGCATTAAACTGTAGACAAGTGGCGTGGTGGTGATAGTGGTAATAATGTACTGGACTGGACGAGTACATTGCTCTGCTCTTTATATTGTGTGTCTTTCCCTCAAATCCTTGCTCGTTCGTTGCCTGCGTTCTTTGTTTTTAGGCTTACCTGTGCCTACTAAGACTTGTTAGTCAGCATTGCATGTTAGTTTGTCTTGCCAGTTTAGTTTTTAATGTATTACTTTATTTTTTTAGTTGCTGCTTTTTACTCTAGTCAAGTTTAGTTTTTCCTCTAGTTAAGCCTTATTAAATAAGCCTTATTTTTGGTTTTGTCTTTTGATTGTGATTTTATTGCTAACTAGTCTTTTATTCAAGTTTTTTATTTCTAGATTTTATATCTTGTTTTCCTTTTATTTTTTCGCTAGCTCCTGTTATTTAGTTTCTCTATTTTGTTTTCTTTTTGTCATAGTTTATGTCAGTTTTTATTTTGCTTTTATTATCTCATGTCGTCTGTCCTGTTTTTGTCTTGAGTCTTGTTGTGTGTCTTGTGTTGGTCCATGCCCTGCTTCCTGGGTCCTCCCTGGTGGCCGACTCTGGTGAGGTTCTCTGCCTAGTTCTATTTGACCATGGCCAAGGGCCTTGATTATCATGATGCTGCCCTTAAGGATGCTTTTGACATGTGCCTGGATGAACCCTTGTCACAGTGGGAGATGGAGCAACTGAGAATTTTGGACTTCTGAACAAATTATCTGCACCACTGCAAGGCTTGGCAGATACTCACACCACCAGAATCAGCCCGCAGGGACCATACCGCCCTCCCTCGTCGAGTCAAGTTCATGATCCTCTTTTGATTCCAACGCTAAAGCACAGACTGAGGAGGAGAGCGGCCCAGACCGCTGTATCTGTCTCTGAGTTAGAAGATCCAGAGTCCACTCAAGTCATCCCAGAGTGGGTTGAATCCACTCAAGTCATCCCGGAAGCGGAAGAGAAGGAGGGTGCATATTGTGCAGTCAAATGCCCTTCTTTCAGAGATCCCAAGCTCACTGGACTTAGGGCGCCTGACTCGGGCACTCCTGGACCAGTGGGCTTGGGACCTCTGAAAGACCCAATTCCGATGGTCCCTTGTCCAGTGGTCCTGTAGGACCAGGTGAGGGCTCAAACACATTTGTCCAGGAGAGCCTCAGTCAGGAGGTCCCTAATTTGATGGTCCAGAAGGACCAGACTCAGTTGGTCCTGTATCCAGTATTTCCATAAGTATTTATTCTGGTGGAACCAACTCCTAAGCCGCCTACTTCACCAGAATAACTCCTGTATCCAGTATTTCCATAAGTATTTATTCTGGTGGAACCAACTCCTAAGCCGCCTACTTCACCAGCTATGCATGTGTTGAAGGAACCTGTGACTCCACAGCCTGGATCATTTACCAGTCCTGTCATGTCCATGGCGGGCTTTCAAATCAGCATGGCTACCGCCACAGAAACTGTTCCTGACCTGGCCATGGAGGCCATTCCAGAGAATCTCACTCTGCCTGTTTTGATCTTGGAGGCTACCTCAGAGCAGTTTGCCAGTCCTGTTGTGCCCATATAAACCGATCTTGTCTGTCATGTTATGTTCTCATAGACCATTCCTTTTTTGGCCACGGATACCCTTCCTGAGCATCCGAGTTCACCTGCTAGGGCCATGGAGGCCATCTTGGAGGTGTTATCCAGTTATGTTTTGCCTACAGAGACAGATCCTGTTTGTAATGTCATGTCCTCTGAAACTATTCCCATTCCAGCCACAGAGGCCCTTCCAGTATGGAGG
The DNA here is from genome assembly GCA_026230005.1 of Gila orcuttii. NCBI lineage: Eukaryota > Metazoa > Chordata > Actinopteri > Cypriniformes > Leuciscidae > Gila > Gila orcuttii. Next base: position 971,722 of record JAPDVR010000007.1, read on the forward strand.
ACCAGCTCTACCATATTTAAAAATAAATACAGAAATAAATAAATGCTCAATAAATAAATAAGCATACAATTAATTGCCCCAAAAAATACAATAAACAAATAAATGTAGGTAGAAATTAAATTATACAGTGAGACATAAATGTATATATATCTTTTAATTAGTTTATTTATTTATTCACCTTTGTAATAATTACCTCATTTATTTATTGTCCGTTATGATCTTCAACTTTATTTATTAATTACTTATTTTTTTAAGAATTTATTTATGTGCATGTTATAATATTTTTGTCTGTTTTATTCTTCCTTTGTATTTTTTTACCCTATTTATTTCTTCACTGCTATTTATTTCTGCCTGTCGTTTTTGCATTTCTGTATGCATTTCTGCCTCATTATGCAAATAAGGAGGGGCTGTGTCTTAAGGGGTCAACTTCTGCCCATTGGTTGGTTAGCATTTTACTGCATCGGTCGAATCTACATGCCACCGGCCACAGTCACAACAAAGATGGCTACCTACGATGAAGTTGTCAGTGAGCGGAGGCATTTAACAACTGTTTTTGAAAACAATGCCAACGTTTGTATTGATTTTATTTTTTTTCGTTTGGACGCCCTGACAGAACGTGTGTTTCAGTTAGCGGCACACATGGACACAGATGTCGACAATGTAGTTTTTCAGAATCTGGAGGAAGCGGCCCATCTTCTTAACTCGGTCGCTAACGTTAATCACACACCTGGGATAGCTGGTCGCCCTGCTTATATGCTGCCTGTGGACGCCGTGGAAGGACTTTTACGTGCGGGTTTGCCTGTTGGTGCCATTGCAAGGCTTTTTGGAGTCAGCGAAACAACAGTTCGTCGTCGGATGGCAGAGAATGACATAAGGTGAGTGTACCATTACATGTGATGCCAATAGAACCAGTGTGTGTAACGTTACCAAATCACAAGAATGACACAGGAGAAAGACAAACCCTTCCTAGCTTGTGTTAATTTACAAAGTTATGGAACTAAACAAGAATGCATAGAAAGTAACGTTAAGTTGCACACACAGTGACTTCAGACTCAACTTTAGACTCTCCTCAAAAGACTTCAGACTCCAGATGGCAGATGAGCAATGCTGAGCTAAACATGTTTACTCACCACAGGTTACTAACCTATTTTGCGTTCAGCGTTTCTTTGTTTGGGTCTTGTTGTGTGAAGTTTTAAAGCCAAAGTTTATGATGAATGGTGGAGCAGCTGCCGGTGTTTGTTGTCAACTCTCACTCACGTGCAGCCGCGCGCAGCAGATACTACGTGTTACGTAGGCAGGTTATAGGTAACGGAGGAAGCTCATCAGACGCTTCCTAAAAATAAACATTGTTCACGAGTCCCGCACCTCGAGTCCGAGTCGAGTCTGAAGTCTTTTGAGTTGAGTCTGAAGTCACTGTGTGTGCGACTTAACGTTACTTTCTATGCATTCTTGTTTAGTTCCATAACTTTGTAAATTAACACAAGCTAGGAAGGGTTTGTCTTTCTCCTGTGTCATTCTTGTGATTTGGTAACGTTACACACACTGGTTCTATTGGCATCACATGTAATGGTACACTCACCCTATGTCATTCTCTGCCATCCGACGACGAACTGTTGTTTCGCTGACTCCAAAAAGCCTTGAAATGGCACCAACAGGCAAACCCGCACGTAAAAGTCCTTCCACGGCGTCCACAGGCAGCATATAAGCAGGGCGACCAGCTATCCCAGGTGTGTGATTAACGTTAGCGACCGAGTTAAGAAGATGGGCCGCTTCCTCCAGATTCTGAAAAACTACATTGTCGACATCTGTGTCCATGTGTGCCGCTAACTGAAACACACGTTCTGTCAGGGCGTCCAAACGAAAAATAATAAAATCAATACAAACGTTGGCATTGTTTTCAAAAACAGTTGTTAAATGCCTCCGCTCACTGACAACTTCATCGTAGGTAGCCATCTTTGTTGTGACTGTGGCCGGTGGCATGTAGATTCGACCGATGCAGTAAAATGCTAACCAACCAATGGGCAGAAGTTGACCCCTTAAGACACAGCCCCTCCTCGTTTGCATAATGAGGCAGAAATGCATACAGAAATGCAAAAACGACAGGCAGAAATAAATAGCATTGAAGAAATAAATAGGGTAAAAAAATACAAAGGAAGAATAAAACAGACAAAAATATTATAACATGCACATAAATAAATACTTAAAAAAATAAGTAATTAATAAATAAAGTTGAAGATTATAACGGACAGTAAATAAATGAGGTAATTATTACAAAGGTGAATAAATAAAGAAGCTAATTAAAAGATATATATACATTTATGTCTCACTGTATAATTTAATTTCTACCTACATTTATTTGTTTATTGTATTTTTTGGGGCAATTAATTGTATGCTTATTTATTTATTGAGCATTTATTTATTTCTGTATTTATTTTTAAATATGGTAGAGTTGGTCCTCCATATTCCAGAGCATCCATGTCTGCCTGCTAAAGCCACTGAGACTGTCTCGGGATATTATCCAGTGAAGTCATGCCCACAGAAACCGACCCTGCCAGTCATGTTATTTCCCCTATGACCTGGCCATTTTAGGCAGCTTGATCTGGCCACTATAGCCACGGAGGCCACCTGTGAGCTTCTCACCAGCCATGACTCGCCCAATGAGAGAATTCCTGCCAGTCTTGTCATGTCCACTGAGGTCGTTCCTGCCAGTCTCGACACAGTCAAGAAGTCTGCATCAGCCCAGAGGTCTTCAGCGTGGTCTGTCTTCTAAGTCTGATGGAGCCTCTGAAGCTGTGCAGTTATGGCCCCTGAATATGTTCTCAAGCATTTCCCTAATCTTGGCCGTCATGATCCTCCAAAGCGAGCACCTCCCTGGGCAGTTCCAGACTATCCAGCTGGACCAGTTCCCACCCTCCACCCTCCCAGTCTCACCCCTGTGTTCCCTGGCTGTTATGGGACTCCAGTTTTTACCTCCTTTGACTCCTCTGCTCAGTGTGCACGCCTGTCAGTTTAAATCTAGACTAAAAATGTGCATCTCTTTATCCTGGCATACACAACACATTCAAATCAGTTAAATGATAGCTAGTCTGCATAAATTAAATCAACCGGAAGCAGGAACACTTCCTATAACCCCCGATGTACTCGTTACATCATAAGAAAATAGTATCTACGCTAATATAAGTCTCTCTGTTTATCCCGAGGTCACTGCAGTTATTATAGCATACAAAACGTCCTGTTGCAAAAATAAAAAAATGACTGAATTCAGATCAACGATGTGCGAGATATGCGTGAGATGATTTTTATTAAAAAATTATAGTAAAATAAACATTACCTTGTTTTAATCGTGCTATATATATATATATATATATATATATATATATATATCACTGGAGCCTCATCAAGAGGACATGAACACCTCTGAGTTAAACTAACCCTGGATCATGAGCTGTTCTGAAGCAGGTTATCCGTAACCCTTAAACACACACGGGTGTCCCATAACCTGCTCTCTGAACCCCCCGCTGGCCCGAGAGACCCTGCTGTCGTCCCCGTTCATCAGCACTGGACACTGTTGTGTTTGAAACGGAAAATACATTCTGTGTGATCACCCCTTTACGCTCGACACTTGGAAGTCAACAAATAAAAATGTTGTAGTGGACAGAAGTAATTACTGCTCATCCAGTGGATAAAGTGCATTCAGAGAGTGTGTGAAGGCAGCTCGTGTCGAAGGCGTCTGCTGTGGAGCTGGACACCGTCACTGGCTATAAACTCTACAGACTGCAGGACAGCTCAAGAAACATCACGAGTAAAGCTACATCAGCTACAGTCTATTCCTCAGAATCAGAACAGATCCACAAGATTGTGTGACATATAAACTAGGAGGCATTCAAGGAACAAGCTGATCAGCTTAATTAAAAGAAACGTTAAAAAATAAACAGAATAAGCTCTGAAAGTAGTTTAATTCTTTGACTATATTCTCTGATAGATTTACACAGCTTCATTCCATGAACCTCACACCACTTCACAATCTCTTATAGATACGAGATTTACAATTGGAGGAAAAAATGATAATGTATCATTTATGTTAAAATACAATAAATATGACCAACAATTTCCAACCGATAATCTTCAGGAAATAACCCAAATCAAAAATCCCATTAGTCCAGTAGAGAAATAAGGCATGAATATAGCGATGGTCTGTTGAGTCCGGATGTCCTTCAGCTGATGTGTGTGTACGTGAAGCTTCATCTGATCCCAGACCAGCTGTGGAGATACGACGTCCAGCCCGACCCTCGCTGGCCCGCCGGCTGCTCCTCGCCTACACACACACACACACACACACACACACAGATAAAGACTGATCCTTCATCTGAGCCCAATCACCTGTGGACTCCAGTCTTCATTCAAATACAGAGCATGTTTACATGCTGACTAATAACCCATAACGCAAGTACACTGTGTTTCCTAGACTTTATTAATAAATCAAGTTATTCCCCGGCAGTGACGCCAAAACCTGATCATCGCTGCGTCTGACTCCATTACGCGCTGAAGCCGTTTATGACTGTCCACTGATAAAAGCGTTTCCATGACCTCACGATGAGGTGTGTGTTGAGATGCATGTGAACGCTCTCAGAGCTGATGTTACACTGTGTGTGTGTGTGTGTGTGTGTGTGTGTAGAGAAGCATGTGAACGCTCTCAGAGCTGATTACACTAAAGCCTCATCCATGAACTACTTTACTCCTGAGCACACACACCTTTCATGAGCGTGAGCGTGTGTGAGCCTGCAGTGAACGACCGTGTGTGTGTGTGTGTTCACCGTGAGTGATGGCCGCCAGCCTGCTCTTCTCTTCCAGGCTCAGCTGCAGCATGGTGTGTGTGTGTGTGTGTGTGTGTGTTCACCGTGAGCGATGGCCGCCAGCCTGCTCTTCTCGTCCGGGCTCAGCTGCAGCATGGTGTGTGTGTGTGTGTGTGTGTGTGTGTGTGTGTGTGTGTGTGTGTGCTCACCGTGAGCGATGGCCGCCAGCCTGCTCTTCTCTTCCAGGCTCAGCTGCAGCATGGTGTGTGTGTGTGTGTGTGTGTGTGTGCTCACCGTGAGCGATGGCCGCCAGCCTGCTCTTCTCGTCCGGGCTCAGCTGCAGCATGGTGTGTGTGTGTGTGTGTGTGTGTGTGTGTGTGTGTGTGTGTGTGTGCTCACCGTGAGCGATGGCCGCCAGCCTGCTCTTCTCTTCCAGGCTCAGCTGCAGCATGGTGTGTGTGTGTTTGTGTGTGTGTGTGCTCACCGTGAGCGATGGCCGCCAGCCTGCTCTTCTCGTCCGGGCTCAGCTGCAGCATTGTGTGTGTGTGTGTGTGTTCACCGTGAGCGATGGCCGCCAGCCTGCTCTTCTCGTCCGGGCTCAGCTGCAGCATGGTGTGTGTGTGTGTGTGTGTGTGTGTGTGTGTGTGTGTGTGTGTGTGTGCTCACCGTGAGCGATGGCCGCCAGCCTGCTCTTCTCTTCCAGGCTCAGCTGCAGCATGGTGTGTGTGTGTTTGTGTGTGTGTGTGCTCACCGTGAGCGATGGCCGCCAGCCTGCTCTTCTCGTCCGGGCTCAGCTGCAGCATGGTGTGTGTGTGTGTGTGTGTGTGTGTGCTCACCGTGAGTGATGGCCGCCAGCCTGCTCTTCTCTTCCAGGCTCAGCTGCAGCATGGTGTGTGTGTGTTTGTGTGTGTGTGTGTGTGCTCACCGTGAGCGATGGCCGCCAGCCTGCTCTTCTCGTCCGGGCTCAGCTGCAGCATTGTGTGTGTGTGTGTGTGTGTGTTCACCGTGAGCGATGGCCGCCAGCCTGCTCTTCTCGTCCGGGCTCAGCTGCAGCATGGTGTGTGTGTGTGTGTGTGTGTGTGTGTGTGTGTGTGTGTGTGCTCACCGTGAGCGATGGCCGACAGCCTGCTCTTCTCGTCCGGGCTCAGCTGCAGCATGGTGTGTGTGTGTGTGTGTGTGTGTGTGTGTGTGTGTGTGCTCACCGTGAGCGATGGCCGCCAGCCTGCTCTTCTCGTCCGGGCTCAGCTGCAGCATGGTGTGTATGACGGGCAGCAGCGCCTGCCTCTCGCTGCCGGAGCGCAGGAAGATGAACTGCAGGAGCACGTTCTTCAGGTACTCCAGGTTGGCCACAGACTTCTCCCGCTCATGATTGCGTTCCAGCCGCCGCACTTCACTCTTCAGGAGCTGCACACACACACACACACACACACCACCATTGTTTAGCTCAACCACTGTTTACTTACACATATAGTCTTATGCACTGTTTAGAATATCGCATTAAAAAAATGCCGGATGGAAACACCAAGATGTGCATAAATCATACATAAAACCGTATGCGCTCAATTGAAGGGTATAGATTATTATCCGATCAGAAGACGTGCTAAACTTTACTGAATAAATCCATTTAAAAAGTCACTTGGCTGCCTCAGCATTATCTGAGTGTGTGTGTGTGTGTGTGTCTCTCACAGTGATCTGCTCGGTCAGGACAGCGTTGGTAGCCTCGGTCTCGTGCAGAAGGCGTGTGTGTGTGTGTGTGTGTGTGTCTCACAGTGATCTGCTCGGTCAGGACAGCGTTGGTAGCCTCGGTCTCGTGCAGAAGGCGTGTGTGTGTGTGTGTGTGTGTGTGTGTGTCTCACAGTGATCTGCTCAGTCAGGACAGCGTTGGTAGCCTCAGTCTCGTGCAGAAGGCGTGTGTGTGTGTGTGTGTGTGTCTCACAGTGATCTGCTCGGTCAGGACAGCGTTGGTAGCCTCAGTCTCGTGCAGAAGGCGTGTGTGTGTGTGTGTGTGTGTGTGTGTGTGTGTGTGTCTCACAGTGATCTGCTCGGTCAGGACAGCGTTGGTAGCCTCAGTCTCGTGCAGAAGACCGCTCAGGTGCTCCACACTGCGGGCGGCGCTGCTCAGCTTCACCGTCAGCTCCTCTTTACTGGGCTCCATCTGCCAGTCAGCAGGCTCTACACACACACACACACACACACACAATGAATAGTACTTAAGTGATAATCAAACAAACATTTTACTCCTAGATAAGCCCATCACTCAGATGAGGTCCAGCACACTGGTGTGTGTGAGGATGGTGAGGGTGTACCGTGTTTGAGGTCAGAGGTCAGCAGCTGCTCCAGAGAGGTCAGCGGGGTTGCGGTGGAGGACAGGGACTCAGTCTCTGTGGTCTCCATGCCCTCGCCCTCCTCTCTATCGCCCTGCAGATCCAGCGCTGGAGCGTCCACTGGCTTCCGGTCCGCCTGAGCCTTCCTGCCTTGAGGATGAAGACCTGAGAGAGAGAGAGACGCTGAGTGTGTGTGTGTACACACCGCTGCTGACGGGCTCTCTCTGCAGCTGGTAGAGCTGTGTGTGTGTGTGTACCTGCACTGAAGGGCTCCCTCTGCAGCTGGTAGAGCTGTGTGTGTGTGTGTGTGTGTGTACCTGCACTGAAGGGCTCCCTCTGCAGCTGGTAGAGCTGTGTGTGTGTGTGTACCTGCACTGAAGGGCTCCCTCTGCAGCTGGTAGAGCTGTGTCTGTGTGTGTGTGTGTGTGTGTGTGTGTGTGTGTGTGTGTGTGTACCTGCACTGAAGGGCTCCCTCTGCAGCTGGTAGAGCGGTGTGTGTGTGTGTGTGTGTACCAGCTATGGGTAAATAGTGAAGACCCCAATGGCGGCGCAGGCGGAAGTTGGTGGTGTGAGAACCACCACAACAGCTGGGAAGGCGGAAGAAGGCAACCCCACAGCTACGTGGGTTAACTCGGGAGGGTACAATGGCTAGGGGAGCAAACCCCGAAGACAAACCTGCACCTGGGGACCGGCACAGGAGGAGTCCAACTGACCGGACCACCGGCAGCCCCTGCAGCTCCTGCCAGACGAAGGTCGTTATGGGTTCCCTCATGCCACTGGAGGTCCGTCTGGCAGGAGTGAAGATGGTGGGAGCGAGGTCTGCGCACCCACACCCTCACCTTAATCCTTACCTATGCGCAAGCTCCCCCACCCCATAAAAGTCCTGTGACAATGTGGAATGGTGGTGGGCATAGGCCAAGGATGTGGCTGGGTGTGTCTATCCAAACCATGCACACAGGCGGCAATGGAGTGATGGTTGGAGCACGTCTTTTTGGCAGCTTCCACTGCAACTGAGCAGCCCCACACTGCTCACCCCTGTGATGGGGAAGGACCTAGAAAAGGTGGTCCAAAAATTGTCTGCTCCCCACACTCCTGACGGTAAGCCGCAACCGTCGAAGCATTGCTTCATGGAACGTTCATACACTGCTGGACCTGGCCGAAACTACTGACAGACCCCACCGCAAGACAGCACTGGTGGCCCTGGAGCTCGCAAGATATAACATCAACATTGCAGCTCTCAGCGAGACCAGACTACATGGGGAAGACTCTTTGACAGGTTGGTGCTGGGTACACTTTCTTCTGGAAGGGGGTCCCCGAAGGCATTCGTCGTAATCATGGAGTTGGCTTTGCTGTGAAGTCTAAACTACTGCAGTGCATTCCAGAAACCCCTATCGGCATCAATGAAAAGACAGAGCTCTCCGTCTCTTCTACAGAGCTCTTGATGCCATCCTACAGAAAACCCCGGCTACAGACAGGCTCATACTCATGGGAGATCTCAATGCTAGAGTGGGCACGGAGCATCTGGTATGGAGTAGAGTCATCGGCCAGCATGGTGTGGGAAAAATGAACCGCGATGGGCTCAGACTTCTCTCCCTCTGTGCAGAGCACCAGCTGGTCATTACTAACACCATCTTCCAGATGAAGAACAGGCTTAAGACCACCTGGCAGCACCCCCGCTCAAAACATTGGCACCTCCTTGACTACGGGATTGTCCGTCAAAAGGACAGACAAGATCTCGTCACCACCCGTGTGAACCCCCAACTGCTTGGGGCGCCTTTCCATGGGCAGCTCCATCACTCTGACATCTCTCCATTAGTGCATGTATAGGCTTAGCTTCTGTGTGTAATGTGTGTAATAACAACAGAGTGAAAAGATTGGAATTTCCCCTTGCGGGATTAATAAAGTATACATTATACATTATTACATTATGCGCGGGGCTGAGTGCTGGACTGACTACCTCATGGTCAGATCCAAAATACTCATGAGCATTCAACTACATGGCCCGAGGACAGCTTCAAACAAGAAACTAAACTGTACAGCACTGAACAGCATCACCAAAGACAACCTCCGACGGCTCCTTGCTGAAAACCTCAACATGATCCCGGAGGAATCAGCTGACTGGCCAGCTTTGCGCATAACAAAGAGCGCATAACAAAAAAAGGATATCTCTCCTCTCCATCGCAGGGAAAGTACTGGCCAAGATCATGCTCAGCAGACTGGTTGAGCACATCTCGGAAGCTGAGCTTCCGGAAACGCAGTGTGGCGTCTGGAAGACCAGATCCACGACAGACACCTTAATCCTAAAAAATGTTTTTTGTCTTTAGGCGAGACACTACAGGTGAATAGGGTAAAAATTTTAACTAGCAGATATCATCATGAAACTTTCCCAGTTGATTACCTACATTAAGATGAGAAAAAAATGTATTACAAGTTTTCTGTAATTTAATGTTTAAATATGCAAATTAGGCATTATCTAATTAAATATGAACTAATTTGCATATATTTTAATTATTTTTAGTATTGGACAAAGCCAGGTTCAAAATTCATTTTTCATTGTGTTCACATATTAGATGGGGAAAAAATTACAGAGGGATTTATGGATATCTACTTTTGTTATCCTGTAAATCAGAATATACTGTCAATAGCCTTAAAAAAATGATTTTCACCATGTTTTTTGGAATAAAATGTTGTATAAATTAGGCTAGGAATAATATATTTACAAATCCAAATACAAGCACTGACGGGCTCTCTCTGCAGCTGGTAGAGCTGTGTGTGTGTGTGTGTGTGTGTGTGTGTGTGTGTGTGTACCTGCACTGATGGGCTCTCTCTGCAGCTGGTAGAGCTGTGTGTGTGTGTGTGTGTGTGTGTGTGTACCTGCACTGATGGGCTCTCTCTGCAGCTGGTAGAGCTGTGTGTGTGTGTGTGTGTGTGTGTGTGTGTGCGTGTGTGTGTGTGTGTGTGTACCTGCACTGATGGGCTCTCTCTGCAGCTGGTAGAGCTGTGTGTGTGTGTGTGTGTGTGTGTGTGTGTGCGTGTGTGTGTGTGTGTGTGTACCTGCACTGATGGGCTCTCTCTGCAGCTGGTAGAGCTGTGTGTGTGTGTGTGTGTGTGTGTGTGTACCTGCACTGATGGGCTCTCTCTGCAGCTGGTAGAGCTGTGTGTGTGTGTGTGTGTGTGTGTGTGTACCTGCACTGATGGGCTCTCTCTGCAGCTGGTAGAGCTGTGTGTGTGTGTGTGTGTGTGTGTGTGTGTGTGTGTGTGTGTACCTGAACTGACGGGCTCTCTCTGCAGCTGGTAGAGCTGTGTGTGTGTGTGTGTGTGTGTGTGTGTGTGTGTGTGTGTGTACCTGCACTGACGGGCTCTCTCTGCAGCTGGTAGAGCTGTGTGTGTGTGTGTGTGTGTGTGTGTGTGTGTACCTGCACTGATGGGCTCTCTCTGCAGCTGGTAGAGCTGTGTGTGTGTGTGTGTGTGTGTGTGTGTGTACCTGCACTGATGGGCTCTCTCTGCAGCTGGTAGAGCTGTGTGTGTGTGTGTGTGTGTGTGTGTGTGTACCTGCACTGACGGGCTCTCTCTGCAGCTGGTAGAGCTGTGTGTGTGTGTGTGTGTGTGTGTGTGTGTGTGTGTGTGTGTACCTGAACTGACGGGCTCTCTCTGCAGCTGGTAGAGCTGTGTGTGTGTGTGTGTGTGTGTGTGTGTGTGTGTGTGTACCTGCACTGACGGGCTCTCTCTGCAGCTGGTAGAGCTGAGTCTCCAGCCGGTTGATCTGCTGCTGTAGAGTCTCCACTGTACGGCAGTGCTCGTCCTGCAGGAGTCGCGTCTGCTCGCGGAAGCTAATGCGCAGAGCCTCCGTCTGAGCGCTCAGCTGAGCCGCGCACTGGCCGTGCTCCGACCGCAGGGACACGCTCTCCGACTGCAGCGACAGCAGCCTGACAGAGATGAACAGAACAGGCTCAGAGACGCACAATTCATTTGATTAAACCTCAGAAGCATTCTGTTGTGGACATTACAGGAAAGTAATTTCTTTAAGAGATGAATTTTCTGTTGTGGCTTCATACTTCCAGTGTATGATCTTATTGTCAAGTACACCAAGATATTAATAATTTGTGACAGATTGTATTGGCTGCCTATTAATTAAAAAATAATTTCTACTCTCTAAAATCAATAGATATTTCCTTTGTTTTGGAGATGTTTAGAATGAGATTTGATTTCTTGCACCAATTAAAAAAAAGGACTGTGTTCCTCCAGCCCATCATATAAGAGACTCACAGAAGCAGTGTCATCTGCATACTTAATAATATGCCCATTCAAACAACTTGCCATCCGAAGAAGAAATTTCTCAGTTAATTTACAAATTTAATTCTTCCACGTTTATTGATCCTAAACCAACTCATTTGGTAAAGGCCCTTGTAGGGTCTGGACCAATCAGACACACACTAATTATTCATATTCGTTATATTTAATGAATATAAAGGTCTATGAAACTCTCCCCCAAAACTAACCTCACAATTGAAATTACTTTGTCAGCCGGGTGTCCAGTTACAGAACACTTTAAGACTGATAACAGACTTTTACGACCTCAAAGGAACGTGGCCACATGCTTAAGAGAGAGAAACAATCTTTAATTAAATAAACTTTGCAGGATTACTCTGATCAATGAAGGAACATGGCTCACAGAAACTGTGATGATTTACTGTCCCGTGTACTATTAGGTATAACAATATGTTTGTTTGTTTGTTTGCTTTATTTATATAGCACTGTTAACATACAACCCAGGTTGAACCAAAGTGCTTTACATACAGCTTCCAGTAAGGGATAAATAAAATAAAAATAACGACATGCCCTAACCAGTCAGTACATCCCATATAAAATATCACATCTACTAATTATAGGCTAAGCACATGAGATGAGATTTACATAAATGCTTAAAAATCGATAAGGATTTTGCAGACCTAATATGCAACGGCAACTCATTCCATTGTCTCGGCCCTGTTACCGCAAATGCCCGATCACCCTTATGAAGGCGTTTTGTTCTCGGTACTATCAGTAGTTCCTGATTCTCTGAGCGTAGTTTTCTTGACGGGGTATACAAAGTGAAGAGATTCGTCAAATATGGTGGGGCCTGATTATTTAGCGATTTGTATACAAAGAGTAAAATTTTGTATCTTATTCTGTACTGCACTGGAAGCCAATTTAAAGACTCCAGTGCAGGAGTGATCGACTCATGTTTTTTTATTTTCATTAAAAGCCTCCCCGCCGCATTTTGTACCGATTGCAGTCGGAACAAAGATGCGGCGGTGATGCCACAATACAACGAATTACAAAAGTCGAGCCTTGAAAAATTAAAAGTGTGGATAACTCTTTCAAAGTCTTTATTTGATAGGAATGGTTTAATTTTCGCTAGTAGACGTAGATTATAAAAACAAGCCCGGACTACCGAATTTATTTGCTTGTCCATTTTTAGGTTGCTGTCAATTAGGAAGCCTAAATCTCTGACTGTAGATTTCGTGTAAGGTGTTAAAGGGTTTGAATCTAAAATAATTTTTGTAGGTTTATTTTGGTGGCCAAATACAATAACCTCTGTTTTATCTTCATTTAACATTAAAAAGTTTTTGGCCATCCAGGTTTTAACGTCTTTTAAGCACTCTGAAAGCAACTCGAATGAACTAGTCGAGCTAAGTGGCAGGTACATTTGCGTGTCGTCGGCGTAACAATGAAATGACACTCAATACTTTCTGAAAATGCTTCCCAAAGGGAGCAAATACAGTGAAAACAGTATAGGAGAAAGGATAGACCCTTGCGGGACCCCCCACGGAAGATTTTCCTTTCCGGACGTCATATAATTAAAGTTAACCGAAAAACATCTACCACTCAAGTAAGAGGAAAACCATTTCAAAACTGTGCCTTTTAAGCCCACTGAGTGTTCCAGACGGGAGATGAGAATGTCATGGTCAATCATATCAAAGGCTGCGCTTAAATCAAGCAGCACTAAAACAACATCATCTCCTTTGTCTAAGGATAAAAAGATGTCATTTAATACTTTCAATAGCGCCGACTCAGTGCTGTGGGCGGTTTTAAACCCTGATTGAAACATTTCTCCTATTTCGTTTTTATTTAAAAATGATAATAGTTGCTGCAGCACAACTTTTTCTAAAATTTTAGAAACGAAAGAAATTTGAGAAATTGGCCTATAATTTTTCATATCGTCCTGGCCCAAGTTTGGCCGCTTCAGCCGCGGTGTCACCACAGCATGTTTAAATTCTTGCGGATATATCCCACTGACCAGGCTCTTATTAAACAAATGTGCGATACTCAGTGCTACGCAGTCAAAGGTCTGCTTTAACAGGTGACTAGGCATCAGATCATTTGCCCCGCAAGTTGGTTTCATTTTTTGTACAATATCCTCCAATATTGTCAAGGTGATACGTTCAAAGGCACCCCATTCAGCAGTGCAGGCAGAATAATTAGATGGATCTGTATTTACCAGAGGAATCTGGGAGCGTTGGTTAACAATTTTTTGGCTGAAGAAATTAAGAAAGTCCTCACAAGAAATAAGTGAGGACTTTTGATGTATATTATTTAAAGGTTGCATTACAGAGTTAATAATAGAAAATAGGAGTTTTGAGTTATTACTATTGGCTCTAATTATATTGGAAAAATAAGTATTTTTGGCCTTGGTTACGGCTTTTTGATAACTAAATAGGGCATCTCTAAGCGTGTCATAGTGGACTTGTAATTTACTCTTTTTCCATTTCCTTTCCCTCTGCCTACACTGCTTTCTGAGGTCCCGAGTGTTATCATTTAACCATGGATTTATCTTTCTTTTATTACTTGTCAATCTGATCGGAGCGATAGCATCAAGAATATCAATACAAGTTGAGTTTAGTAAAGTCCAATGATCATCAACACTTACAAGGTGAAGCGGGGTTTCCAGCCTCAGAGTATTGCACTTAATTTTAAAAAGTGCTGAGAAGTCAGTGCTAGAGGTGCTGCTTAATCTCCTTGACCAAAGCCTCGTGTCCCCCTGGGATACAGGTTTGATGGTAATGGGAATATTAAAAGTAATTGGCATATGGTCAGAGAAGTTAGTCTCGCAGATGTTTACATCGTCTATATGCAGGTTATGGGTTAAAATTAAGTCTAACATGTGTCCTTGTTTATGGGTAGGGCTTTTAACCCATTGTATTAAATCAAACGACTCTATCAAATTTAAGAATTCCCTCGAGAGGGTATCATTTGCACAACAAATATGAACATTAAAATCACCCAGAACTAAGACACAGTCATAATTCGTAGACATCGCGCTCAGAAGATCAGAGAACTCCTGAACGAAAAGTTTGTTTGGTTTTGGGGGCCGGTATATTAAAGCCACTGTCACAGCTGCGATTTGAAACAGTTGTAGTTCAAAACTCTTCGGTGGTTCGACCGTGAGTGATTGGCATTGAGTGGCTTTTTTGTATATAGTCATTAGTCCTCCCCCGTGACCAGACGGACGAGGGGAATTAGACAGACATATCCTTCAGGCAACAGTTCAGACAGCGGTAATGAATCTCCTACCTTGAGCCAGGTTTCCGTTATGAAGAAGAAGTCCAGATCGTTTGTCATAATAAAATCATTCAAAATGAAGCTATATCATCTTTTTACTAGTTTAATTCATTTTACTCTAATTCTCTTTTAATTCCTTTTATAACTTTTAATTTCCCTTTTATTTTGTTTATTTTCTATGCAAAGCTCTTTGAATTGCCATAGTGTAATTATTTTAATTCCTTTCTATGTAAAGCATTTTGAATAACTGTTTTATCCTTGCTTTTATTTTGTGATTATTTTTTATTAATTTCTATGTAAAGCACTTTGAATTGCCATAGTGTATAAAATGTGCTATATAAATAATCTTGCCAAAAAAAGAAACTTGCCAAACCTTAGTAATAATAACTGCATGAGTGTTTTCAGTATGGGTTTTGTTCTGAGAATAGCACAGAAACCGCCCTAGTGAGAGTAACTAACGATCTGTTAACGGCTGCTGATGGCGGGTCCTTATCTGTTCTTGTTTTACTTGATTTGAGTGCAGCTTTCAACACAATTTCACACAATATTCCCTTGAACCGTTTATCCGATATTGGTATCACTGGTATTCCTTATGCCTGGTTCACTTCATACCTTTCAAACCGTACACAGTTTGTACAACTAAAGAAAGGTCTTCTGTTGGCTGTGGTGTCCCCCAAGGGTCTGTCCTGGGTCCCCTATTGTTCTAATCTGCCTTCTCGGCAATATCTTTTCCAAATTCTGTATTAAATTCCACTGTTACGCTGATAATACACAGCTTTATATATCTACAAACCCTGATTCCATTCTCCCCCGGCCTGTCTTACCAACTGCCTTCACGAAATAAAGGTCTGGTTTTCTGCCGACTTCCTCAAAATTAATGGCAGTAAGACACACACACACACCTCTCTCTCTCTCTCTCTCTCTCTCTCTCTCACTCACACACACACACCTCTCCCGCAGCTCCGCCTCTTTGCTGAC